>RJWT010003783.1:0-35311 GCA_004365215.1 Cuniculus paca | reverse complement strand
GAATCTGCACCTGCTGAGAAGCCATTATCTAATCTTTTTCCTAGGTTTATGCTCTCTCTAGTAAACTTCTTCATGTTTACCCAGAACAGTGTTTTATGGTGTAAGAGATACTTTGCCTCTGAGTGTGAAAGCCACTTTGCACCTGGCATAAAGAAGAGAGTTTTAGGAAGGAAGCACTTGATGAGTGTGCTGAATGGCTTTCATGTGAAATTTCCTATGATTAAGCCTCAGATTGCTCCCACCAAAACACCACATAGAGGTGGTCTGACCAGGAAGACACTTCAGTACTGATTAATTGCAGGCTGACAAAGAGAAGTGCTTCTCACAAAGGTGCAATCAGACGCCACAGAGTCAGGCAAGGAGCCACAGCAGGCAAGGATTCATGTGTTGATGTAAGATCCCATCACAATATTTGAGGAGTTGGGTTTTGGTACAGACTTCGGGGATCAAGGAGGAGAGTACGTTTTGTTAAAAGAACTCAATTGGCTCTAAATGTAAGGTGGTACTTGCATCTTAGTGTGGACATTACCTTCATAAATAACCCCATGAGCAGGTTGCCAAGGACTGGGATGGGGGACGAGAAGAGGAGTGGTCATCGGGTGCCTATTAAATTTCTCAATCTGAGAAGTTTGTAGAAATAATGTGCATCGAAATTTTCCAACATTTGGGGATATTGTTAATTTTGTCAGTTGGGCAGCAAGAAAAAATCTACAATGAAGGAAGTATCAGTCACTGAGGTTATAGCTATCAAACATTTTTGAAAATATAGATGCCAAAGGACAACAGACTATTTATCCCTAAGTCTCCATGGGTGAGGATTGGACAACAGTCTTTTCGAGAACTTCCCAGATGAGCCAAGTATGTTACCCAGATTGAGGAGTCCTTGGGAGGTTTTGTGGGCACTGCCCCACTTTATTGTCCCATATATGCCTGGATATGCCATGTAGCCCTGACAGAAGCTGGCTTCCCTCTGGTTGGCCCAAGAGAGAGATAACAGCTTCTATAGTTCATGATAGCAGTGAATGCTATGTGACCAAGTGACCAGAGAAACTGTGACCCAAGTAGAGGAAAGCGAAGCCAGGATAAGATCTCAAAGGAGGGCCAGTCTTTTGTAGACTAGCTAAAAAATTAAGTCTTGTAAATTACTGAAATCTAGAAAGAAGGGAGGTAGGCAATGTGGATATCATAAAGTATCTATTATAAAACTTTTGCCACTCTGTCCTGTTGTCTCCAAAAAACAAGAAAAAATAAAGAATAAAAGTGCCAGGAATTCAAGATTATCGACATCTCTGTCCCTGCCTATGTGCTGTAAATCTGGCGCTTCCCATGGCACAGGGCTTCGCTTTCTGCCTAGACCTCTGCATTTATGAAAGAGGAAGGAAGGAGAATGGGAGGAAAAAGAGAGGGAGGGTGAGAGAAAAAAAAACCATTATGTGTTATTCATTCACTTTTCATGGAGTGTTTCATAGACCAAATCAGGGTTAATGTTTAAAAACACATTATTTAATGAGCGAATGAATCTATACTCAAAATAATAGCTCTTCTTCCATTATTCCTGAGTGATGGTAATAAGAAAAGGCAGGTGTTTACTTTTAAACACAGCTGGTGTGATAAAATTAGCAGAAAAGGCAATTTGGGTTCTACTCAATCTACAAAATAATAATTTGGAAAATCATTTGGAATTTTTATCAAATGCGCACTCTCGCCTCCCAACTCCCAGACTCAGAGACAGGGTGAGTTCTTTATTGGGTGAAAGTTGGAAAGCCATTTAGAGATAGGACTGGCATTGTCTATCTTTTCATGCCAAAAACAAATGACTACAATTGCAATGGTGTTTCTGTCTCCTTATCTTCTGCTAAACTCTCAGCTTCTTGCTGTTCTTCTAGAATCTCTTCAGCTCTCTGATCTCCTCTGTGAAACAAACAAACAAAAAAACAATATAATCACGGTATTGGCATTTAGTTCAAAACTTAAGAACAAAATGAATCCCTTGCCCTGCAAAAAGGAAATAAAGAAAGGTTTGAGATGCAATGCATTCCCATTTTCTCTTCATTTCTGCATCCCCAGGAGGATCTGGGATTCCTGCGGGCTCTACGGTGCTTGATTTTTCAAGTGAAGAGTCCTGCCATGTCTAAGGAGCATGTACAATGCTTCATGTTTCCCTAAGCAGAGAAAGCTCAGACTGTTGGGGCTGGGCATAATCTGGAAGAGCACAGGGACCAGTGTCTCATACCCAGGCTCTGAGGGATTCCTTGCGCTTGAGAATCCCAATGCCCTGGCACTCCGGAAATTCAGCTAGAGATGCATCTCTCTATAGGCCAGGACATTTTTGCACTGAATATATGCGCTAAGGAAAATTCCACTTGCCTCTTTTATTTGGAGAAAAGGGGGAAAATTAAATCCAAGATACTTTCTAACACTAGGTAAATCCTTTTGTTAAAAAAAAAATCTACTTAAGAGATGGTAATAAATCTACATCTCCAAACTGAATTCTCTGCACAAACTCTGGAATTCTAAACCTCTGGGTGGCTGGAATCTGGGGCAATTACACCTAAAGGCCAGACCTGTGATAATGCCCCAAATTACTTTCTGGAGGGGGTGGCGAGGGGTTTCCCATTATTTTAAAGGCAAGACTTCAAACCAAATGTTTCTCTCTTTATTGATCTGCTTTCATCTCTCTTCATTGCATTTCCTGCTTGGTTTTTTCCTCCTTTTTTTCCCCCCACCCTGGTGGTGAATGCTCTCCAATTGGTGATTGAAGGCCTTGAAGGTGATGTTTACAAAGGCTATTAATACCCCTGTCCTCATTTCCTGTTTTACTGCCAACAAGCCTGACACAAAACCCTCCTTGGTAGACACTAAATATTGGAGAGGCCCCACGGATTTTCTCAGTTTGCAGATAGCTTAGGCTTGCAACTAAAGGCAGAGAATACTGCCCTTTGTAGCTGTTTAAGAAATAGTTTAGATCACTGAATGATTTCGCAGGAAGGAACTTCACAGATCTGCAGCATCCAAGGATTCTGAACAGGATGGGGTTCAAGGAGCTAAGGAATTCCAGGCATCTTATGCAAATTTTGTGTGACGTGTACATAGGGAGTTTTTCTGAAGGATTGTATGACCTGAAAATCTTAAGGCCCACTGATAATCTAAGACCCTCTCCCATTTACAAATAGGAAACAAGCAGAAATCAGCTGAGATGGTATTTCCCAATTTCACAAAATACCATTTCCATCATGCTTATCAGTTATCCATTTTGTTGTTCTAAATTCACCTGGATTGCATAGTCCCCTGTATTTTAGGAGTTCAGTACCCCTGTCTCTAAAATAATGAGGTTATGTTTAATCAGAGGTTTTCTACTCTTGAGGAAGAAACGATAGGATGAGAGCCAGGCAATGGGGATTTAGAGTCAGCCAGGTTTGTATTCACAGCCAGCTCAGTCACTTGTGAGCAATGAAACCTGTGGTTAAATTTCTTCACATTTTAAGGTGTGTGTTTTTCATCAATAAAACAGGGTAATACTGCCCATCTCACTAGGTTAGCATAAGAATTAAATGAGAAAATGTGTGTTGTTGTCAAACACACAGCATCCAGTAAGCATCACTCATTCCTAAATGACTACAGTGGTTCCAGCTGGCCAGGAGGGAGCCCATGAGATACATTTCCAGGGATGCATTCAGGTTACAAAAAGAGAAATATTTGGAAAATTACTGCAGGAAAAGAAATCTAATTGTGCACATAGGCATCTCCTTGGTTCAAGTCCTACCCATAATAGTAGGTCATTAGCAGCGAGGTGGAGCTAAATAGTCTTTGGGTTGTACAGGAATGTCTTCTCTGGGTTATGTCATCCTGCCCTTCTCCCAGGCAAAAAAGAGCAGATGATACAGCCACCTTGTGAAAGGCACGTTACAGTATAAAGAACTTGATTCTACTCTAATTGATAGTCCTGAAGGTAAACCATTCACTCCAACTTTGGTGTGTTATCATCAGGAATAATGCTTCTTAGCAGCGATCACATCATTGAGTAGCTCAGTATGACTTCATCATCATCGTCATTGCCACTGACTGTTAATGCTTCATTTGACAATCACTATAGAAGATCCATATATTTTTAAAATCTTTAAAAGTTATTTATATTTTAAAAATTCAAGACAGTTATTTTGAATATCTAAGAAGAAAGAAAAGTAGTAAAATATACATCCATAGGCTCACTAGCCTATTAAGAAATAGATTAGCAATGGATTTGATGCTCCCACATGCTAAATACTTCAACTTTCCTTTCTTTTCTTTCATATCTCTAATTTGTTCAGTCCTTTCAGCAAAAGGACTTACTGGTACATTAGGTAACCAGCTGGGAATTTATTCCCTCAGCAGTATGTCTTCAATTTCACCAATGTTAATGTGTCGCTGAAATAATTATCATTGTTTTGTTGTGTCCACCTATACTCATATCTTCATAGATATCTGTGTTTCTTCAATTTTTTTTGTTTTGCTTTTGATAAAATAAACTTTACTGCTATAATCACTGTGTTAATGACTGTTGTGAAAAGTTTTCTAGGCTGTGAATCTAGAAGTAAAATATTTTTTCTCAGGTAGTTGCTTCTTAAATACTAAATCACAAATTCAGAATTGTGAGAAAATTTACATGTTCCTAAAAAGCATATAATACTTAATACTATTATCAAATTTTGATGCAGGTATACAAAAATTTTTTTGCCAATTTGATAGGTAGAAAATAATGTTTCATGATGGCTTTAACTTGTAATTCTTTTATTTCTAATGATCAACAGCATCTTTTCTTATGTTTAATGACAACAATTCAAAATTTCTGTTTTGAAAAGTTTAATTAAGACTGGGTAGTTAGTACATGTATTGTGTATATATGGAAAAATAATATATATGGAAAAATTATCTCTATATCTCTATGTGTCTATCTATCTATCTATCTATCTATCTATGTACTTTTCACTGTCTTTGTAGACTGGGTCTTTTAATCACTCTTATCACTTGTGCTTCATTTTAAAATCTTGTTTAAATTTTTTTTCCTTATTTTCTAAAGTTTCAAGAAATTTCATCCAAAATCTTTATAGTGTTACCTTTTTCATTTAGACAATTAATCCTACTGCAACTGATTTTTGTATAGGAAGTAAAGAAGACCCCCATTTCATATGTTCCCAGATGGATAACCTCACCAACCTGGAGGGCTGTGTCAGTCATAAAACAGAATTCCATTTAGATTATTTAGATTTGCATCTGGTTCTGGATTTTTTCTTCTGATCCATTAATTTACTTAGCTTCCCTTGTTTCAATATTATAGTGTCTTAATTTCTGGAGCTTCCAAGTAGTCAGCATCTCCCTTCTTTGCTCTTTCTTATGATGATCTTAAGTATTCTAAGCCTTTTACTTTTCTATATGAATTTTAGTTAAGTGTCAAATTCAACTTGTGTTAGAACTTTGAATGGAACAAAAACCCATCTACACAAAACTCGGGACAAATTATATTTTTATTGCTTTCATCTTTTGTGTCCTATCATTTATTTAAAATTATCTTTCAATATAATTTCATAGTTTTTCCCATAAAGATCATATGCATATTCTGTTTGATTTATTGGTATATATTTTACTTTGTAAACAATGTTTTAAAAAATATTTTTAACTGTAATGTGAAGAATATTGACCTTTATCTTTGTTTTTCCTTTAAACTGGAAACCTTGCTGAACTCCTTAAGTTTCATAATTTTTGGTAGATAATTTTCAATTTCCTATATAAGCAAACTTTATTATCCAATTAGGAGTGACACTGAAATTTCATTTCTAATCTTTATTCATATTCTTTAAATTTTCTAGTCTTACTTGACTTTCTAGGGTTTCTAATATAATATTGACTAGAATATTGCTAGAGGCTAGACTTATGTCCTTTTTGATTCTAAACAGAAACAAATTTGTCAATAGTCAGAAAAAGGCTTGCTGTAATTTTTTAAATATATCCTTTATCAAATTCAGAAGTTCTCTTTTCGAATTTTTATTAGTACATATTTGGAGCAAATGTAATTACATTCATCATGGGGAGTTCGTACATGTACAGTTTCCTTCATTTTCCTAGTTGAATGAGCACGTCTTTTCTTAGTGTACAATAATCTACATTGAACACTATTTTATCTTTATCTAATAAAATGATCATGTAGTTTCTCCCCTTTGATTTCTTAAAATGGTAAATTAATCCTTTGATTTCTAAATGTCAATTCAATCTTAAATTCAAGGGATAAATCAGGTTTCTTTCATGAACTATCTATTTTATAAATAACTGAATTCTTGCTAATATTTTGTTCAATGTATTTATTTTTCATTAGAGAGATTGGGTTGTGTTCTTGTTAACTGATTTTAGAATCACAATTTACTGGTGTCACAAAATGTGTTGGGAAGTGTTTTGTCTTTTGTTCAACTCTGGAAATATTTGTATCTGTTTGGAATTATTTGTTCTTTAAAAGTTAGTAAAACTCATTAGAAAACTAACTGAAACTGGGGGATTTTGAGGAGTTATTTCTAAGAATGGATTCTTTTTTTTTTCTTTTTTCTTTTTTTGATGATTATGAGTTTCCTAATTTTGCATTTCTAAGACTGTAAGTGCTGGGTAATAAGTAACTACAAGTTCATCCATTTGAAGAGATGGCAGACAGATTTTCAAAAGACTGAACCATTTTATACCCTCCACCAGCAGTGTTTGAAGGTTCTGATTTTTCTATATCTTTGTCAACATTTATTATTAACTTTATTTTGATTATAGCCATTGTGGGGATGTGGAATGATGCCTTACTGTGGTTCTGACTTATATTCCTCTGATGGCTATGATGCTGTGAATCTTTTCATGGGCTTATTGGCAATTTGTATGTTTTTCTTGGAGAAATGTCTGCCCTTATCCTTTGTCCACTTCTGAATTCAATTTTTTATTAAATTGTTAGCATTCTTTATATTCTACATACAAATACCTTATTGATCAGATACACAATTTGCATATTATATTCCCCATTCTGTGGGTTGTCTTTTCACTTTCTTTATCACGTGTTTATAGAATACAACATGATGTTTTAATAAATATGCATTTCAGAATGATTAACATATCCATTATCTCATATAATTTTCACTTTGGGAAATGAGAATATTTACCATCTACTCTCTTAACAATTTTCAAATGTAGAGCGTTATTATTAACCATAGTCACCAGAATGTACAGTAGATCTCCAGAACTAGTTCTTCCTGTCTAACCAAAACTGTATAAATTCCATCGACATCTTCCCATTCCTCTTCTCCCCAAGTCCCTAGTAATCACCATTCTACCTTTTTCTTGAGTTCAGTTCTTTAGATTATTTGTATGTAATATAAGTGAGGTCATAGAATAATTTTCTATCCATGTCTGACTTATTTTTCTTCATATACTATCCACTAGGCTCATTAAAATTACTGAAAATGACAAGGTTTACTTTGTTTTTCAGACTGGATAGTACTTCATTGCATATATTTATTATATTTTTTATTCATTTCTGTGTTATACAGACAGTTTCATTCCATATCTTGGCTATTGTAAGTATATTTGCAATGAACATGGGAGTGTAGATATCATTTATTAATTTAATGTCTTTAGGATTTATAACCAGAAGTCGAATTGCTCTATCATATGGTAGTTATATTTTTAATTTTTTGAAGAATTCATCCTCTTTTCCATGATTTATATTCCCACCCACAGGACAGAAATTTTCTCTCCACATCCTTGCTAACTTGTTCTCTCTGTTCTTTTGATAATAGCCATTTTTAAAAATGTGAGGTGAAATCGCATTGTGGTTTTAAATTACTTTTCCTTATGATTAGTGATGTTGAATATTTTTCCATATTCTTGTTTGTCATTTGAATGTCTTCTTTGGGATAAATCTCCTGCCTCCTTTTTATTATTTGCATTTTCTATTTTCTTACTATTAAATTTCCTATATTTAATTGGAAAATAACTGTCATCTGTATGATTTACAAATATATTCTCTCATCCTCGTATTTTCACTTGATTGAATATTTATTTTGTTGTGCCGAAACTTTTTATTTTGATGCATTCTATTTGTCTATTTTTGCTTTTGTTTTGATTTTCAACTGGGAATATTTATTTCTTTAAATTCTACTTCTTCAGAGAATATTTTCTGGTCTTCTGCTAGTTTTCTGAGAGTTTTGTAAACTTGAAAATTATATTTTCATGTAATTTCTCAGCTTGAAGAATTTTTGGACAAAAATGAGAGTAGTTTCATGGTTGGATGTATTTTTTAATCCATTTTCAAGGTAGACACAATCCAGTCCACTTTCCACGATGCTTCCTAGTGTGACATGTGTGTGCCCGGAGTAGTTCTGTTTTACCTTACAGTAAGGATGAGGTGCCTTGGTGGCCGTTTGCCTTTCATGCATTTGGGCTCTGTAGCCATCTAAAAGGAGAAGGCCAGCTATGTGTGATGCTGCAATTCTGAGCCTAACCTGGGCAATTTAGCAATTTAGCAAGACTCTGCCAAAAACAAACAAAGAAAAAAAAGAAAAAAGAAAGGAAGGAAGGAAGGAAGGAAGGAAGGAAGGAAGGAAGGAAGGAAATGAAAAGAAAAAAGTTTAAAAGGGCTGGGGATGTACTTCAGTGCAAGGGTTCTGGGTTCATACCCTAGTACAAAAAATATAAGCAAAAGAACAAATGTTAAAAATTTTAAAAAGAGAAGGTGGACAGCAAGTTGGTCTTTCTTTATCTTTTGGTTTCTTCCTGGATATACTTTATCTAAAAAAGAATTCAGCTCAGTAATATTAAAAATGCATCTCCCTGCTTTTTTTCAGAACCATTTTTTAAAGTTGTGAAGACATGTTCGTATGCACGTGTATGTGTGGAGTGGATAATCTACCCTGCCATATTTCTGAAACCAGGTTGCCTTTCAAACTATTACTCTTGTCTGTATTCCTTAATCTCTTTTGAAAGTGTTCCTTGAACTACAATGTAAAATACTTTTCAGTGTGTGAAATTATTTTCTTGTACTCATAGATGCATGCTTATGCTTTCCCATTTGTCTATTGAGGAACATATTAACTGAGACAAAAAACCAGTGGAAAGAAAAATTAAACTCTCAAGCATCTTGGCCAATTTTTCCAATTTTTTCTTCTAGGGGTTCATGTAGGCTATTTTTGAATTGTACAACTGTAAGCCTATCTTTTCAATGCCTAAAGAAGACCAGCAGAAGTCCTTGTTGGAAACAAAACTGAAATGTGCTATTACACACGCAAATAAAGGAAAGGAGAATAGCAAACCAATACCACAAGTATTCCAACCAAGTTCGTGTGTAGAGTGAGTCACTTGACCTAATGAACTGGTTAATGGAAAATTCCTAACAGTAGCTCTGCAATGAACTCTTAGACTTTAACACACTAGGGTTTTGGACAATGGTTATGTGCCTTTCTTGGACACATTGTACAACACTGGTCAGGATCATAGATGCTGGAGTCAGGCTGACCCTAGGTGTAACCACTGTTGCATCCCTTGAAGCTTCGGTTTGCATTCTGCAAATATATGTGGTAGCAGCACCTAATTTTGGGCCACTGTAAAAATTGAAAAAATTGACAAGGATTTAATCACAGCTTGTGACACATTGTGAGAACTCCTCCAAATGAACTTTCAGTATTGTTTACCATTTAACACTGTTTTGTCTAGGATAAAGCACTGTATCACACTTCAAATGTGAACCAGCTGGCCAGGAGCCAGGACAAATTCTCTAATTTTAAAATCATGTTTAAGGGCACCCAAGAGGGTGTTGGAAAATCCTTGTAATACAAATGTTTTCAATCCTTAATACAAAGTAATCATATTATGAGACATTGCTCTTGGAAGCCAGAAAAGGATTCAGGGAACTACAAAATGACCAGATCACATCTTGGTTTCCAAAATAGAGGGAACCACTGCTTCATAGACAGGGACGGAATGATGTCCCATTATTTAATGGAATCTATGTTAAGAAAGAGAGGGAGAGGGTTTCTGTTGCTGAGTGACAAGGCTAGTTTGAAGAGCATGTGCATTAAGAAATAAAGATGCTTAAAAATGGGTTTAATTGTAGAGATGATAAAAGCATGGCGATACACGTGGGCCCAAAGTGCAACGTGATCCAAACTGCATTTGGACTGAGCCCATAATAAATTGTCAGAGCTGCCCTTTGCATTCACTTAAACTAATACGGAGAGTCTCATTTCTACAAAGTAAATCACAGTAGCTTTGGTACTTTATTTTCCATCTTGTGTATAAGTAAACTGCAGGATCAATTGGGAGGTAGAATCAATCTGCTATTTATTACCTTGAAACGTGACACCCTATTTTAAGTACCCTATTCCCTTATGACTTCACTTGAGAACAGTATTATGTCCAAACAATATAGAAACCAGCTTTACAGCTCCTGTCTTTTTTTTTTTTTTTAAACTTCAGCCTGGATGGATTTACATTGTATACAACTTTATGAACCTGAATAAGATATGTAGTATATTTTGAAATGAGTATGGAAACCAGGGAGAGACATTTGGGGGTTTTTTAGTCTTAAATCTTAGCAGAAAACATTCATGATCAGAGCATTTTTTCATTAAAAAAAAATTCAAGACTCACATTGACCCACCAATCGTGGCTTAACATTCCAAAGAAAATAAATAAAAATCTCATGTCAAGGGATAAAGAGTTAGGCTTCATGGGAACTCTGTCATCTTGTCATTATACTTTGCAAAGAAACCTTGGTCTCTAATTTATGGGTTTCAGAAAGAATGCCTCCTCACACTGCTGGAGGGTTGAAAGGGCAAGAGATCTGATGTATATCAGGAAGCTTAAACCTAATCTTTGTGACCTGCCACCCGCCTTTCCTGATTAAAACACAAGGGTCTGGGGCCCCACAAGGACTCTCTCTCTTTCTCTCTCTCTCTCTCTTTCTCTCTATATCTCAGGCACTGATCTTAGTCTTAGCTCTTGGTTAATCTCAAAATGGTCAATATTTGGCTTGCTAGTGACTACACAAAATGTCTCTAGCAAGTGTGATAGAACATCTTTTAAATGACCCAAACTGAGTTAGATGAAATTGAAGAGAAACTGACACTAATGAAAGGCTGGTGAGAAGCCTGATCCCCATAAATTTGGATTTTATTAGGATTTAAACATAAGGTTAGCCAGGAAACGAAGGAAAGAAATAGACTAACGTCTTAAAGGCTGTCTAGGTAAGACCTCGGTGATATCACATACCTCCTTAGCTAAGATGACATTGGAAAGGCTCTTCTTTTCTTTCCTATTTTCTTCCTTCCTTTCTTCCTTATTTTCTTTCTTCATGTCTTCCTTCATTTCTTCCTTGCTTCTTCCCTCTTTCTCTCTTCCTTGTCTTCTCTCTTCCCTTTCTCCCTCTTTCTCTTTCTCTGTCTCTTACTTTATAAAAGTATACGTTATTATGTATGGTTCTTAAACCTTTCATGCTAAACAGCGTTTCATATTAAGTCCATCCAGGGCTTTTTATAAGATAAAGTTAGAAAGCAAAGATAATTTCTTCTATTACAAAAGGTACATTAATATGAATTTTCTAATATTTCAGGGTACAGCTCATCTTAGCCTCTCTTTATCCCAGTATGCCTGAATTTACATTCTAAATTTTTGACATCAACTCCAATGATGGAGGCCTATAGCACAATGTATAAATAAAAAATGCATTGATATATATGCAGTGAGAGATTTAAACCATGTGTAATTGTATGTGTACGTGAGATAGAGGGAGAGAGAGAAAAACAGAGACAGACAGACAGAGAGACAGAATGAAAAATTTCCTCCTCTACCCTCCACTCCTTCAGACACTCAAAAACTTGTCTAAAACAGTTAATGTGTTCTGGGATTTATAGGAAAATTTATTATCTCAAAGATAAAATAAAATTTTACATTGTATACAACCTAAGACAGACTTTGAGAATAAATGTATTTCTCTTAAATTATCAGGAAGCATAACTTCAGGGTAGGTTCTTGTATCAATTCCATGTAACCTTCAGTCAACCTGGAAATCACCAGGGACTTTCGATTCCAAACAATAAAGTTAGAGTAAGACATACATCCAGAGGGAACAAATTTCGTAGGTTTACTTAAAGACTAAAATGGGGGTGGGGGTTGGGCAGATGGACAGAGAAAATAGAGACAGACAAATGATTCATTTCTTATCAAAGTCAGCCAACGTTAATTAAAACATCATTGCAAATGTATATCAGCAAGGAAAGTTCTGCTAGCTCAGGAGGCAAGTGCCTATATCGTCATAAAGATATCTCGGTTATTTATCTGCTGTTTGGATCGTATCCTATGCCTACCAGCAAGCCCCGCTCCACCCCCTCCCTGCCTCGTTTTATTAGCAGGCCTCTGTATGTTCCACCATAAAGCGCAGAGAAACATATGGGCCCTTGTTTGAACTTCTGTAATGAATCCTTCCAATATACTATTTCCTTCAAAAGTTATTTTTAATTTTATTGCAGTCTGTTTGTGTATTCTCCCCAGTGATCACTTGGACAAAACTCATATTGGTAAAACGGCTTTGAAAGTTTCTTGCCTCTGCAAAAACTGCTGATTTCCATGGGGTGCTGATGGCGCTGAGCACTCCGTGTGGCTGGGCTGCCCTGCCCTGCCTTGCTGGCATCCGTCTCCCACCAAGGAGGAGCGGGATGGCTTCCTTCCCAGAGCCCGAGACTCCGCCCTGTTGTTGTTTTGATTTGTTTTCTTTTTAGGGAAAAATTTGCCTCTAGTGATTCTCACTCTCCATCTGCCAAAGTCCTCTTCACTCCTGTCAAGTAAACAAGCCAGAGCGTCCGGGCTGACGGTCTTTGTGCCAGCTTGGCCCGCGCTTGGGTTCTGGTAGAGGTGCATGGTTGAAACACATTTTTAAAACAATTTGTGAATGTTTAGAAATTGGACATTTTTTCACATTTAAAAAAAATCCTCGATTTATAAAATAACTGAAAGATTTTCTCCTACATGTGGAAACCACTGTGTGATTTTTCTCTGGGCAAGTTAGAACTGGCAAGCGAGGCTCTTCTCTCCACATGGCAGTCAACTGTACTCTCCCCCTTGGGAGGGATTCAAACTAGGGCTGGTTCTTTAGGTTGGTCAATTGCAAACCCGAAAGCACTTGCCTTGTTCCCTCATGAACCCTGATTTTGGCAACCTGAAACAACCAATTCTAGAGACAAATAGCAAAAGATAAAGTCACGGTATCTGCAGTTCAGTGTGCTCCATGTTTTCTCAAAAGGATTTTAGGATTTCTGGCTGTTCTAGAAAATATTATAGTCATAATCATTAGAAATATTTGTTCACCTTTCTCTCTTCCCAACCCTAGCGTGATGTCTTGTTCTGTGCCTTCCATGGATTCTGTTCTATGGTTTGTTGAATGAATGAGAAACTTGTCAGAGTTAAGTAGAATTTAACCCTGATAAATACATAAACATGTATTGCTTGAGGGTCCACTCTAGAATTCCTTTCTACATCTTGGTCTAACGGGACACTAACACTCACTCCTCAGAAAACCCAGCCAACCACAAGAAATGACCACAGGAACCCTCTTATGGTTAATACATTGTGTCAACTTGAGAAGTTTAGAAGTTTAACTGAGAGACTCAGCAGGGAGTCAGGGTGCTTACTTTGTAAATATCCTCATCCTGTGCAAAGGAGGGCAAGGACATTTTGTGAGTGTTACACCCACCCTGAAGGTTTTTTGGGGGGTGGCCTGTGTACAATTTAAGGTTAGAGAAGAGGCTTGTTTGCTCTTTTGCTCTGGCTGCTGCCTTGAAGTGCTGCCCCAGTGCATGCCACCCTGCCTTGGAGCCAGCTGATTATGGACTGAAATCTCCAGAAACTGTAAGCTAAATAAACCTTTCCTTGCTTCACTTTGATGTCAGGTGTTTGTCTCAGCAATGAAGAAAAAGTAACCAAGACAAACCTCATGATGATGCATATTTGTAGAATAAATTCATGAAATGATGAAATTTCAAGAATAGCAGTTTATTTCTTGAGCATTTATGATGTGCCAGGCATTGACCTAAGTGCTTTATGTAAATTAGCTCAAAATTTTGTTCATATTTTATGACAAGAAAATCAAGACAGAAAATGTGCCTGAGTCATTGGGTAGTAAAATTTAGAACTGACATATAAACCCAGGTAAAATATTTTATTTTGTTTTGATTTTTTAATTAAAGTATGTATCAGGGCTGGGGATGTAGCTCAGTGGCTTAAGTGCCTGCCTGGCAAGTGCAAGGTCATGAGTTCAATGCCCAGTGCCACAAAAAAAAATATTAAAGTATGTATCATTTTGGGACTATAATAGTATTCATTGCCCAGCATGGTGGTGCGTGCCTGTAATCCCAGCACTCAAGAGGCTGAGGCAGGAGGAGTGTTGTAAGTTTGAGACCAGCCTGGGCTACAAAGTGAACTCAAGCCCAGCCTGAACTGCATAGCGAGACCCTGTCTCAAAAAGACAAAAAAAAAAAAAAAGTAGTATTCATTTAGCCCAATGTATCCAAAATTCTGCATCTACAGATTCAACTAAGAATAAAATATTTTAAAGAGACTTGCATCTATACTGAATGTAAAGAAACATTTTCATGTCATTATTCTCTCAAAAATATGGTATAACGACAATTTACATAGAACTTCTATTGTGTTAGATACAAATAGAGATGATTTAGTGGATACTGGGGGATGTGCATATGTTATATGCAAATAAAGGTAATTCTAAACTTATGGGTGGTTAAATTTAGGACATTTCACTTTATGATGGTTTTAAAGTTGATATGCATTCAGTAGAAACCATACTTAGAATTTTGAATTTTGATCATTTTTTGAGTTAGCAAGAAACAGTGTGATCTTTTCTTGTGATGCTGGACAGTGTCAGGAAGTCACAGCTTTTGTCAGCCACACGATCATACAGCATATTGTGTTGTTAAACTGTAATGCTTAATAGGTTGAGTGTAATAAGTGCATTTTGACATAAGATAGTTTCAATTTGAGATGAAACTATTGAGACAAAACCTCCATCACAGTCAGGGAACATCTATCTATGTCATCTTATATAAGACTTGAGCATTCTTGGAGCTGGCTATGCTCTAGGATCCTTGAACTCATCCGCCATGGGAACCAATGGGTGACTGTACTGGCTATGCATGTCCCCAGGAGATTCCTTAATCTCAGCTTTATTTTCTCCAACCAGTTAAACATTATGAGTCAAAAATATATGCATAGATAGTGAACTTTAAACTTAATTTTAAGAGAAATTTTTGAGAACCAGTGGATAGTATGAGCAGGGATCGTATAGGCCAGAACATTTGGCCCTTACAGAGTTCCTCTATTTTGTCATAAAGGCTCTTGATTAAGTTAGACAATGCTAGCTTCTGCAACAAGTAGACCCAGCAGACAAATGCAGGGATTCCTGGTGAAAAGTGGTAGTTGGTTCATGCAGACATTCAGGGATTCAGTCAAATGGAATCTGATTTTTAACCTGTTGCCCACAAGATTGTGACAGCTGTCTATATCATCCAGTGAAAAGCAAATGAGAGCATCATAAAGCCCACAGAAGAGAGTTTTATGGATCCCTGAACGTAAGCGCTATCATATCTTCACAGAATCCACTGACTAGAATTTAATGATTTGGCCATATCTAACTTTGAGGGAGGCTGAAAACTCTATGTCTATTGGGTACCTGAGAAGAATAAAGAACAAGAACTTTAGTAAACACACATTTCTCACTTCTTCAGTGCAAAGGAGATTTGTATTGGAAAGAGTTTTCCAGGATATGTGTTTTAAAAATATTGACATAATGCAGTCTGTCCTCAGACCGTCCCAAAGCATGCAAGGCTTAGTGCAATACTGCAATTTAGAAACTCAGCTAAAAAGTATTATGGGGGACATCTTCATGTCAGCAGTATTCACTGAAAGGTTGAGACTCTGAAAATGGCGTGTTTTTTAAAGAAAATAGTAGAAAAAAATTGAAGAAAACAGAATAATGTTTCCAGACCTTTTCTATACCCAAATTAGTAGAGACAGCAGTCGACATTGTTATTAATGTGATCAAAGGGTTACTGTTTCCTCTTTGAAGGATTGAAATACTAATAAAATTTAACACATCTGACTTTGAAATGAATAATGCTTTTCTGGGGAAATTCTTAAATTTTGGTTTGTTGGTTATATTTTGCTTTTCATGAAGGTCTTAATAGTAAAAGAATCAAACAATGGAGAAGACTGTTAGGGTTTGTGTATGGATGTCCCCCCAAAGCCTCATGTAGTCATGGGGGGTGGGCTTTTCAGAGGTGGGCTTCTAGAGTTTGTGATTGACTCATGGTCCAAAGTTGGGATAATGACTGTGAATGCTACACTCACTCTAGGCTCGGTAGCCTACATACAATATAAGGGATGGAAAGAGTCTTCTCTCTGCACTCCTCCATTTTTGCTCTTATTACTTCTGCTGTCCTCTGCTATGTGCCACTCTGCCTTGGAGCCAGCCGAATAAACCTTTCCTTCCTTAATTTTGGGCATCAGGTATTTTATCGCAAAAACGAAAGAAAAGTAACTAAGACAAGAACAAATTGTGGTAAGTTGATTAACAGGAAAACTTGCATTAGGGGCATTTTATCTTTGCTTCAAACCAGCAGAAACTAAGCCCAGCCAGGCATGGTGGTGCATGCTTATAATCCCAGCACTTGGGAGATTGAGGCAGTAGGATTGTTGAGTTCAAGACCAGCCTGGGTTACAAAGTGAGCTCAAGGCCAGCCTGAACTGCATAACTGCATAGTGAGACCCTGTCTCAAAAAGATAAAAAAAAAAAAAAAGAAAAAAGAAAAAGAAACTAAACCCAGATAGAAAAACTTGACTAATATGCAGCTTGAAGTTTTCATACCACAATTTAACCTCGAAAGAAGCACTGTTGTACATCTAAAGCACCTACAGTGTGGTTTATAAATATTACAAGAAAAATGGCTGCTTCCAGGTTTAGGGGAAAATGTACAAGGCAAGAGAGAGATATCTTGCTATTTCAGAAGCACAGAAGTTATAAAAGGCTCCCAGAGCTGTGGCAAAAAGACCCAGAAGCCAAAAGAACTCAGAATATGTTTACTGACTGAATTTGGGAAATTGTAACCTGCAAAATATAATGAAAGCAATTCATTAAAATATACCATGCATGTTTAAGTCCACAAGTTCATAATGACAAAAACACCCAATAAACATAGAAACAGCAGTAACAACAAAAGCTTCAATGTTCATCTTTGGACATTGATTGAAAACAAACTCTTTTGGAAAACAGCAAATAAAGCAAAAGAACTAAGCATTTATTCTGCATTTCAACTATAAAATATTTATCAAGGTAACAGAACAGTTAATAGTAAGGGAAAGTTTTTTCTTGCTGAAATATTTGAGTTAAATTCAATTAATGAACAAAGAATGATGAAATTAAAACATCACTGTTTGGTGGCCTCCAATAAAATAATAGGTGTAGGCAATAATTATCAATGGTATCAAGATCATAAAAAGACATCAAATTTTAGGTGCATGAATAATAGCATTATTATTATTATTATTATTATTATTATTAGACTAAGCTTCTGTAAATAACTAGCTTACCAGAAATATAGGCAGCAGGAAAATATGTTAAGAGACACCATAGGAAGATACATAGTAAAATCCAAATTATGGAAAATATCATAAGATGCATCATACAGTTTCTTCAACAAGTTATACATAAAAATTGGGGAAGTTTAAAGAGACTTAAAGAACAATCAAATACAATATATGAATGTTATATAGATCCTAATTTAAACAGTCATCTAATTTTTTATGTTGTATTTATGAGATAACTGGGGGACTATAAAAACTGGATATTGGATGATATTCAAAATTGCTGTTAATTTAAAACTCAATAACAGTAAGTGTTTAATATGATTAATGAGTCCTTATATTTCAGTGATACAGTTATCTATAGATGAAGTTATATATGCCTGGGATTTTCTTCAGTATGTTTTGGGAGTAGGAAAGAGTAGGAATATAGACAGAAGAGACCAGCATGAATCAATAATTGCTAAAGCTGCTGAGTGATGTTATGAGAAATTTTAGAAAAAGTTCAAAGAGAACAAAAAATAGGAAAAAGATGTCGTTTGAATATGATTTGTCCCTTTTGGCACTTTAGATAGAGTTTAATTCTTATTGTGAAGTATTAAGAGGGTTAGAAATTCAATCTACAGTGTTAGAGTGGGAACCTTAGAGAGGTGATTAGGATTTGATACAGTTATAAGAGTGGACCCCCTACTACCGAATACTGGCAGTGAGATTCATTTTCACTCCAGAAAGAATGGCTGCCATCAAAAAAATCAACCAATAACAAATGTTGACAGGGCTGTGGGGAAAAAGGAACCCTTCTCCACTGTTGGTGGAAATGTAGACTTGGTGCAACCACTGTGGAAATTAATATGGAGATTTCTCAAAAAACTAGGATTGGAGGTCCAACTAGTCCCCTTCTAGGTATTTTCCCAAAAGAATTGAAGCCATCGTGCCACAGTGATACATGTGCACCCATGTTTATAGCAGTGCAATTTGTAATAGCTAAATCTTAGAAACAACCCAAATGTCCATCAACCATGGAATGGATAAAAAAGATGTGGTATTTTTATATGATGGAGTATTACTCAGCTACAAAGAAGGAGAAACTTGAGGCTTTTATGGTTAAATGGATGCAACTTGACCATACTCATATGTTAAATAAATCAAACTCACATGTGTAAACATCACACTGTCTCCCTAGTGTAAAAAAACTGAAAGAGAAATAAGATCCAAAATGCACAATAGATAGCATGATAATGAAAGGGAAAGAAATGCTCAAAAGGAAAGAACAACTGGGATGGGGAAAGGAGAAAAGGAAGAAGAAAAGAAATTATATGTATATAGGTACACATATATAAATATACAAGATAGATAACTGTACTACTAATCTCTGTAAGTTCATCAAAAAGAACAGTTTGTGCTTTCACTGTTTGATAATTTTTTTCATGCCTAAATCTTGTAATCTGAACAACTACTTCTAAGATAACAATATGCAATATATTAACTAGTGTTAATTTCCTACTATTTTTTTAAAATTCTGTATCATTTCTATCCTCTTTTTTTGTTTTGTTTTTAAAACTAGGAAAAGATCTTTAAAAAGGAGAGAAAAACCAGAGGGAACATGCACGCACACACGCAGGCACACAGACTTCCTGTCTCTTGCCACATGATAAACTGTATTACCTTGGGACCACCAGGAAGAAACCCATTATCAGAGACAGCCGTGGAGCCAAAATTACCTTTTTTCTTATGAGCCACCCAGCCTCAGACTGTTCATTATAGCAGTGGAAAGTGAACTAATACAAAAAAGGAAAATAAAACAAAGGAAAAGAAATAACAGAAGAATTTATATTTTCTGGTTTGGGTGCTTTGGTTTCTTCTAGTGTAAAAGGGGCCCAGTAGTAGCAACCACTTCACTAGGTTATGCATGTCAATTGATAAGTTAATAGATGGTACATTTCCAGTATGGAACAGTTAGCTTTTGATAAGCATTTGCTATTATTATAACTATTAGGTGATGAGTCTTTTAACTGCTCTGAAACTGGTTGTACCATTGAGCACACATCCCTGGTGCCAAAGCAGGTTTTTATGTGACCCTGACATAGAATGCTGAGGGCCTCCCCTGTGCCAGACTCTTCCTGGGCCAAGATGGACTAGGAAGCCCTTGTATTGGAGAATCTCTTATCTGGTTTTACAGTAGTCCAGCCCCCATTCAGTCTGCTCTGAGGAACACATGTATCCCTCACCCATTCTTAGCTTTTTGTCTTTGTTTTAGCCAATGTCTTTAGCCTAGAATATCCTTTGTTCCTTGTCTACAAACCTTGACCCTCCTGAATGCCTAGGGAACCTCCCTCCTGCTCAAGGAGCCTTTTCCAGAATGAGATGGGTTGCCCTTTTCTTTCCTTGGACAAAACATTCACTGCACATGCCTTGCAATCTGGCTTTTAATTATAGTCAGTGATGTGACAGAATCAGTTGACATCTGCTAGTAGAACTATTGTACACTCACATCCTAACTCCAAAGCTCAGTGGTGTCATTTTGGTACCTTAAAATTGGCAACTTTGAGAGTATTGACACCAAGTGGATACAACACACTTGGGATGTTTTTCTTTCCCTGTGAATCAGTGGCTAAAAGTTTATCAACACACTATTCACTAGTTACATCTGTCCATAACTATCCATCTACCTGTTTATGTATCTATCCTATGCCTAATACTGAGTGTGGCATATAGTAGGCCTTCAACAATTGAATGAATGAATGTTAAAGGCTATCATATATTTTTTACATTTTCTTCCAAGTTCAAAACATTGTAAAAGTAGAGGGCATGTCTGTATATTCTCCATGGTGTCTAAAAGCACTGGGCACATAATAGTTGGTCAATAAACCCCTATTATCAATTGATTACAGAAAAGAGTTCAATAACATTCTCTGTTTTTGAGCAGAAAATCCACTTTTCTTTTCCTTTATGGTTGACAATGCCCAGATACTAGAAATCATTATGTGAGGGATGATGTTGTAGCTTTTTAAAGTAGGGAACAACCTTCTTTCAGCATCATCTTTAAGATCTTTAAACCTTGGTCTCTTTCTGAGGGACATTGCTGCCAGGCTGGACTTGATGCACACAGTACTTCTGCAAGGCCCCATCTGTTGTGGAGGGTTTATTAATCTTGCTAAATGAGAACAAAGCCAGAATCCAGGGTTGCTGCAAAGGATTGAGGGTCTCCTTCCTGTCCCCTCAGCCTGGGGAACAGGCTGGGTCAGCTTCTGAGAGGTGGGGGAGAAGAAGCTTTCTCACATCAGACCTATGTCCTATTTAAATCCCACAAGGGAAGGGTGAGCAGCTGTCCCCAGAAGAGACCTGTGTCTTCAATATTTTATAGAGAAATCTTTCTTCAGTGTTTTTCTTTGATGTATGGAACATGTAGGATTTGTGAAAGAAGTAATTAACTAGGTGGGTTCTGTAAACCAGGCTGATATTTAAAAATATGCTTTTTTACTGCTATGCCGTTATAATTATTCCTTACCCTTTCCCCATTCTGCTTTTCATTCAAATTCCTGGGCTCCAGAGATGTACGAGCCCCCTGGTACAGTGCTTCTTCCCAGGAAGCAAAGAGGGCTGCTTCTCCCCTTCTGTGTACATTGGCTATGGAGACAACTGGAGCTACTGCTTCTCCAGAGGGTGAAGCTGTCCAGGCAGGTCCTTCCACCATCGTTGCCATGATCAGAGCCTCTTCACATTCACATTTCCTTCTCATTTGCTGATAAATCTGTGCTCTTCCGAGAGCTCGTAGACCTTCAAACCTCTTCCAACTTGTAGAGTTTTGCTGGGGAAATGCCTTTGGAACTCCTTTACCTTCCCATACTGGGACCATAATGAAGTTACCTAACCTCCTTGAGCACAGTTTTGTCACCAGGGAAAGAGCAAAATGGAGAAGACTGATCCCTTCCTAAGAGGGCTGTGAAGGCATTTAAATGAAATCTTGTATCCATATTTGTATTAATCAGGAAATATAAATGGTAACCACATAATAAATTCTGAAACCCACTTGTTTAACTAAACAGAAGCTAATCTTCACTCATGAATTGCAATGGAGCATTCTGTGGGCAGGCTTCCCTATAGTAACTCAGGGACCCTGGGTGCCTCCATCAAGTTGTTCCTCCATAGTGTCCTCTGTAAAGAGGAGTGACAGCCTGCAGAGGAAATAGTGGTGAGGATCAAGTCTGATATTTCATGTGCCCCTTTTGCCTGCATTTCAGTGGCCAAATCTGTCACATGTCCCCTCCCAATTGCACAGCAGCCACCTGGGGAAAGTCTTGTACTATAGTGTCAGGACAAGAAGGAAATGAGGTTAAGTGGACCTATAATATGGCCTCTGACATGGCATCCAAAATCTATTAGTTCCTCTCATTATTTCTGCAGGTGGAGAATTGAAAGGTGAAAAGATCAGGGTCACACAGTCAGGATGTAATGAACCTGGGACTCAAACCCATCATCTGTCTGCTGGAGATGTCTATATATGTGCCTTGTGCACTATCACAGGGAAGTCAAATCAGTTGCATTTTTGTAAGCTCTATTCCATTATCAGTGGATTGGGTTGAAAGGATTCTGAAGCAGTGCTGTTATTGATTAGTAATATCTGCTGTGGGGGCAAAGAAAGAATGGCATCGCTTACCACAAATGTCTGTCATTGCTGCTCTGTTCTGTTCCAACATCAAAAATGCATCCTGGTTCCCCACTGTGGTGGATTAATTAATGGTCAACTCGTAACACCTAGCTGAACTGAATCAGCATGTTCCTGGGTGTGGATGACACACCTGAGGATTATTGCCAACAGCATAAGAGGAAAACTGGAGGGGAAGACGGTGTGCTGTTCAGTCTCCTGGAGAAACTTGTCATGCTGGTTTTCTTGATATGAACTCAGCTGTTCTCATCATTGGAGGAACTCAAGTCCTCACTGAGGATGGCTGCGGTTCTCTTCTGAGGTGCTCTGGTCTTTACCTTGAGCATCACTTCCTGTATCCAGTACAGATTCCTCAGCCTGCTGGCACAGACTCTTCATCCCACTGATGCAGACTTTCTAGCTTCCGTCACTCACCTTTGGGCCTTCCCAGTGCAGACCATTGATACAGACTTGCATGAGACATTGTTGTGTGTTCCAGGTCTTTAGCTGAACTCCTGCAGGACATTGCTATGCACTCTAGGTCGTCAGCTGGATTCTTTGGGTCTCTAGTGCATGAAAAGATTGCTTGCACTGTTTTGCATTTGACTTTTTGGGTGAGTATTATAAAATAATCCTATAACTTATGTGTCCTGTATTAAATCTATTCCCCTGTAAACCTTGACTAAAATACCAATTTACTCTAAGCTCCATTATGAAATAACCCAATGGACTAAGTCTGAATATGGTATCCTTGATTAATATTAGACTAGCAGTACAAATGGGCTTTATCTTTTCTAAACCAAAAGACTAAGTTTAAACTGAGGCAGGCAAGTTTGGAACCATGATATACCTTGAGCCTTTACCCATGATGTTGACTTTCATGCCACCACAACTTTGCCTATGCTTTCCATTCTAGCTAAGATGTTCTTTTTCCCTACACTTTCCACCTACCAAAATATGAATTACATTCTAAGTTGCAGTCTTAATGTTGGCCTCTCTTTTGCAATTAGACATGGAGAAATTTAATTAAAATTGCCTTCCTCTGAGATGAACCTGTTTGACCCTTATCCAACTCTGCCTAGTGTTATAATTAATTATGTTTATCTCATTCATTATAGGATACAGTGTTCTTGGGGGCAGGAATTATTGTTTTTATTGTGTCATGGTTTAGTTCCATCTGAAATGTTCCCTAAAACTCTCATGTTCTAGATATGGGACCTGGTCAGAGGAGATAGACCATTGGGTCTGTAACCTGGAAGAATGCGTCCTTACCCAACTCCTCCCCACTTTCTGTGGTTCCTAGTTACTGTGATGTAAGCAGGTTTCCCCTACCAGGCCCTTCCACTATGCTGTTTCTGCATTGTAGTTGGCTGACGATAGGCTGAACCCACTGAAATTCAACTCCTTTAAATTTCAGGCATCAAATACTTTGTTTTACTGATGGGAAAGAGGCTAATACAGAAAGTTAGCACAAGGAATGAAGTTGTTGCTGACTGTACCTGACTGTAAGGTTCAGAAACCTTTGCAACAGTTTTTCTGAAAGAGCTTAGAAAGGTTTAGCAATACAGGTTATGGAAACCCTAGAATGTTGTGAACACTGCTTGTTGTGCAATATAGGTTAGACCTCAGAAGAACAGGATGCTGAAAAGAATATGGACAGTAAAATCAGGCCCAAGAGGTTTAAGTTAGAAACAAGGACTCCATAGGTAGTTGAAGTAGAGGCCATGTGTGCTACATTCTAACAGAAAATGTGTCTACATTTTGCGCATATTCTCAGACTTTCCATGATACTGAGATGTGAGGTAGAACAGGTTTCAAGGTAGCCCAATGCTCAGGTTTTGCCATGGTGTTATCTAGATATACAATGAGAATCTGGAGGAAATGGGAGAGTGGAATGATTTTAAAAGTTTGCAGTTTTGCTAGAAAAGAAGAATTTGTAAAGGTGGGGAAAAGGAAAGTATTGTTGCTGAAAACATTAGCATTAAAAAAGTAACCAAGTCCTTAGATGGACTTGAGGGTAAAGATGGCTTGAGGGTATCTCAGAAAACAGCAAGATCCCATCCATCACTGGCTCAAAGGTGCAATTGAAAAGAGAAGCATTGGTTTGCCTAGAAAATTAATTCCCCTGGATTTAGTTCATCGTGCTCAACAGCCAGGCACTCAGAAGCCGTATAGCCATAGGTCAAAAAGGCCTGCCTAATGCTCAAGCTGGTGAGAAACCACTGCGTCATCCTCATGGTGCTGGTTTTTCAGACACAGAGAATGCAATAATTATGAAGTCGCAGAAACTTCCATTCAGATTTCAAAAGGCCTAGGAGGCAGTGTACTCCTGAAAGGACAGTAGGTGAAGCTGTGAGGGTAAAACTGAAAGTGCAGTTGAGTCCCCAAGAAGGGAGAGATGCCAGGAAGAAGGAACAGCTGCCAGGGAAAGATGCAGAGAATCAGTGGAACCAACCCAAGAGAGAAGCTAGATAGACCGCAACCTATGAAGCCGCAGGGGCAGGGCTGCCCGAGCCCTTTAGAGCTCACGTCTCATCACAACCTGCGCTGGCTGCCGGACATGGAGCTACAGAATGTAGTGCTTGCTCTGATGGGTTTTGGTTTTGCTTTGGTCTTACTCCTTTCTATTTCTTTATTTCTTCTTTTTGGAATGGGAATGTTTACCCTGTGCCATTGAATGTTGGAAATGTTTCACATTCTTTTCCATTTTTGCAGGTGCTCATAGCTAAGAGTTTGCCTTGAAACTCACAGGAGACTGGACTTGGACTGTGAGGTCCAAATGAGACAAAAAGTGTATCTCAGAGTAGAAGGCTTTGTGCTCAGTCAAGAGTAGTGAACATTATTCATGTAACATTAATATTAATGTTACTATCCACAGATGTGTGCAATGGGACAGATAAGGCGCTTGCCCAAAGTGACTGTTGTGGGGCATAAGCAGGTATGATAGTTTTGTTAAATGCCACCCTGCTTTTATGCTTTCTTTGATCAATGGTGTCAAGACTTTTTCACTTGGTAATAAGGTCTAGTTTAAAAATTTGTCCACTATTTATTTAATCAAAATGCATTGAGAATCTATTGTTTGTTGAGCACTATACTGGATGCTGAAGGCAATATTAATGGAAGAAAATGGAATCCTTGCTCATAAAAGAGTTGAGAAGATTATCATACAGGTGTGAACATGGATGATGTGAGAAGCACCTTATCCTAGGGCAGGCTTCTGGGTGCTTCTGTGACTCTCATCTGTACAGTTGCTCTTGAGGATTTCGTGTGCTTAAGGAAGATCTGAGGATAGAGGATTTCTGTTCATAGTCTGAAAATAGTGGCAATGCCAGGAGTAGCAATAGCAACCACAATGACTGCTGTGAATAGCTATGCCATCTTCACTGGTCCTTGGGCAGCAAGAGGAACACTTTACAAATTTCAGGTGTATTTCAGATGAGTAGATAGCATATTGTTCCTGCAGGTGCATTATCTCACTATTCCCTCAAACATCAGTACTATAAGACAATGACAAGGGTTGTCATTTTCAGAGCATTTGGTCTGAACTAAGCACCATTGTCTATGCTTTATATCTTAACTATTCTAATATCTGATAACATCCTTATTTTAAAAAGGAAGAAACTAAGCCAAAGAACTTGGCAAAAGCCATGAACCAGTCAGTGACAGGCTGGTAAACCCCAGAGAAATCTGGTTCAGTGCTGACACCTATAGCCCTACCTGGGCTGTCTCTTCAGACGAGTTCGTCTGCTCTGGGTATTTACTTTCTGGAGTTTGGGAAGTGGTCCTGAGCCTCTCCTTGCAGCAACTCCTTTCCCATTCAGAAGGGACAACTCCATTATTTTTCTTGAACCTCTACTATACCTACTTTTGAAGCCATGTTCTCACTGGTGCATCTAATTTTCCTCCCATAACGTTCCCTCTAGGGAGAGGGGCAGCTATGGGGTATGAATGTCCATGTTACAGATTCCAAAAGGGATACTGGTGTTCATGGTTTGGTTGTATGGAGCCATATCCTGGAGGCTGCTGTAGCACACCATGCTTTTTGGACCCTGAGACTTATTACCAATGCTTTTGTACTTGAATGTGCCATGGATCACCTGGGCATCTGGTTAGGATGCAATTCTGCTCCAACAGGTTTGGGGATGGGCCTGAGATGTTTCTAACCAGCTCCCAGATGAGGTTGTGACTGTTGCTTCCTGACCACACATTAAGTACTGGTGATTTCCACTCCTTTGTCCTCTTCTGCCTCTGGCAGCAGTATTCACTGTGCCTTCCCATGCTGCCTCCATCCAGGGCTCAAAAACTTTAAATCCAGTAGTTGGGTTTTGACCAAAGAGGTTCTGCCAGTGGTACAGAATTATTGAGGTCATCAGCAAGTGAGTCAGAAAAGCCACCTTACCTCTCTTGGGGTGAGGGCAGAATGTTGCCTGGTACTCCTGCCTCCAGTCTAATCACACCTCAAGACTTCATGTCTTGTATGAACCTTTTCTCCTTAGGGTTTACACATTAAGCCCAAGTGGTCACCTGCAGGTCAGTTCCTAATTCCTCCCAAGGTAATTGGCCTAAATGAGGTGAAACCTGGACATTTACACAGCCGTGGGGGCTGGCTCTCCCTTTTACCTCATGCCTTAGACAGAGCTCATTTTATTTCTGGTTTTACAGGGTGCATTTATTGTTGGCCTTTGGGTTGCTGGTGGCTCCTATGCCCAGTGCAGGGTTTTATGTGGATACTAGGTCTGATCGCCCTTTAGAAAGGTTCTGCTTTTAATTAAGCCTATTTTTTTTCCAGCAGAACATGGGGCTTTTGCATTTTAGTGCTTTAAAAATAAACATTTATTATTAGTTCTTAAATGATCTTTATTATTATATATCCATAATTGTCTCCATGCTTAAGACTTCCTGTCTACCCCAAGCCTTAGCTCATTCATCTCAGAAAGTCTTTATATTTCCTGATAGAAGACAGAAAATTCCTTTCTTCTAGATGCAAGATGGAAATACAGAGAACCTTGCACACCAAGAGGCCTGGTGGCCTCTTCACTGTGAGAATTTCCAAAAGCAGCTGCAGTCCAGCCCCAAACGAAGATGCCTTCTACCGTCTATTTCAGATTCCCTCAGCTCATCACATTCCTGCATTTCTAGATCTGCAATCTTGTCCGACCTATGCTCATGCTTGAGTTGCATTTTACTTGTGCAACATGTGCATCTATTCTCTCTAATAAGAGTCATTCAACTCTTGTTCATGCATTTATTCTCTAAATGTTTACTGAGTATGAGCTCCATTAGACACTAAAAATATAGGGGCAATCCTGGCAAATATACCCTCCACCCTTGTAGAGTTTATAGTTTCATCTAATTATTAAATCACAAAGATTGGGGCTGTTGTAACAGGAAAGTGCATGAGGAGGTCTTGACCCATTGGGAACAGTACATTCCTCAAGGCCAAACACTAAATTTTATCATTTTAATCCAAGTGATGATCTCAGACTTCCAACTAAGCATGATATGTTTGATTGGCAGATCCCAAGAATGGCCCACTGATATCCCCTTCTCCTGCACAATCAGAAGCCATGAGCTCAGTCCAATTCCTTTCCCCCTCCCTATGCCAAATATGTATTTTGGACAGTCAGACACTCATCCTTCCATATTTTCAGTCCTCTTGTGGCTGAGGGTCACTGAATTCTATCACCAATTCCCTGCCACTCATTGTCCAAATTGTTTCAGCCAGGGTGCCATTCTCGTTAGGTGAGGAAATGGAGAGAAAATAGAGGCCTGGCCACTTCTAGTGACACTTCTGCAAAATGTGAGATATCTGAGTCTTCACTCATATCTTGGCAGTAACTCCATGAGTTGCTAGTGTCAACAGCATAAGTCACTAGTTAGCAACACAAGTTCATGCTTCTGGTAATAAGAATAGTGAATTTTGGAGCTTGAATTCCATTTCAGTCTCTATATAATATCTGTTTCTCATTTTGCTAGTATAGTTCTTCCAAAAATCTGGCAACCAACACCTTTAACTGAAATTTTTTCATTTGAAAATCTAGGCAGGTGTTTGATTTTCTGATAGGACACAACCTCTGTGTGGTAAACCACTACCACAAACAATTATTTCACTATCAACTCATGAATTCCTAAGACATACACTTCTGAATTCAGTGTCCATTTTTTCTATCTTTTATTCATTTCTACTCTCATTTCCATGATTTGGCCCAAAATATATATTCTGAGCTATTGTTAGTACAACTCCAACATCATGCTGTATACCAGTTTTCTTCCCCCTCTCCCTCCATTTCTTCCTCTTTTCCTTCTTTCAGACTGGTCTTCCAGTTACATCAAAGAGAACTTCCAAAAAAAGCAAGCCATTTATAAAATTCCTTTGCTTATGACCACATACCACCCACAATTGGGTTTATACTTCAGCTTCTAGCTGTGATGAAGAAACAGTGACTGAATATAGTCTCCCAATCGAGACAACTAGAAATCAAGAGATTGGCTATCAGGAAACCCAGAACAGCAATCCCTGAGAAATGAGAAACAAATTAAGTGTCTCAGCCTTTTAACTTCAGAAAATTTTCAGATTATTGGGGAGGGAAAATGACTCAGACATAGAATTTAGTAAATCCTCTGAGTTGAGAAGCCAGAGTTGAGAGGCAGGATAGAAAAGGTGGCTATTGTGTATAGGTCAGGGTATCAAAGAGGAAGAACTCCAGGAATTTCAGATGCTCCCTTGAACATTTAACATAACACTGATCAATGCATGTTTATAAAAAAATATCTCTGCGTTCAAGGAATGAACTACCTGAGCGATTTAGAAAAGCTGTACTAGAAACTTATACAGTGCTAGGAATAGCATCTATTTCCACCAGACAGAATAAGAAACTTATAATTTATGGGGTCCTAGACTGAGTTGTCAAGAGGGTCTTGCCTCAGATAAAAATCACAGCTCTTAATACGTACCCGAACAGATTGAACTGTTTTTAAATACCTTATCTTCATCCCAAAGTTAAAGAATACTTATAAGAATACAAAAAATATCCAGGCCCCAGTATGGTAAAATGTAAAATGTCCAATGTCTTTTTTTAAAAAAATCACTGGGCATGCTATGAAGAAAAATAATACCCAAAATGAGAAAAACATCAGTTAGTTGAAACTGATCTAACATTTCCACAGATGTTTGTATATCATATGAAGTAATTAAAATGGTTATTGAAACAGTATTCAAAAAAATAAGTAGAGATATGGAAAATAGAAATGAGACTCAAATCATACTTCAGGAGATGAAAGCTATGATGTCAGAGACAAAAGAGCCATTTGATAGGAGTAAAAGGAGATTAGATACTATAAAGAAAGAGTTTGGTCAACTTGATGACATAATAGGAAATATTGACAATATGATATAAAGTGAAAAATTAATATTTAAAAAATGACCATAATAGCGGAGAACTGTGGGACAATTTCAAACAGCCAAATGTATTTGCAATATGCCTCCCTGAAGGAAAGGAGAGAAAGAAGCATGATAGAAAAATTTTCTTATTTTCTGAAAGAATGATAGAAAAATTTTCCAGATATGGTTACTATAAAACCACAAATACAAGAATCTGAGTGAAACTCAAGAGCAAAAAAACATAATGGAAACTATACCAAAATAGAAATTTCAAAGCCTGCAAAGATAAAGCAGTCATATTTATAGTCAAGAGAAAGAATAGTAGTAAATTTGTCATCAGAAGCAATGCAGATAAGAAAAAATGTCCTTAAAATACTGAATGAAAGATTAATTGTCGATGTAGAATTCTGTGTCTAGCAAAAAATGGTTTTCAAAAATGTAGGTGAATGCTAATGTAAGATGTTTATAATAAAGAAAATTATGTGAGGTGTACATGGGATCTCTGTGCACTGTCATCATAACTTTTCTTATACAATACTCAGAGACCACGGCAGGAGGATTGCAAGTTTGAGCCCAATCCTGGCAATTTAGCAGCACCCCTGCCCAAGAGATAAATAAAGGAGGTGGCCTCCAATGATGTAGCTCAATTCAAAATCCCTGGGTTCAAGATTCAGTACTTCAAAACAAACAAACAAATAAAAACAAACACAAAGCATAATTTAAAAAGTGAAGTAAAGATATTTTTCTGATATACAAGAGGTGACAGAAGATTAGCACTATAAGAAATGGTAAAGAAATTCCTTCAGGTACAAAGAAAATGATATCATTTGGGAAGTACATATCTACACAAAACAGAAGACCACCATAAATGAAAACTATATGGATAAAGAAGATGTTTATCATTGTTTAAATGTTTTTAAAAGATAATTTATTTGTTAAACAAAAGTAATAATAATCTGGTATAATATTTATAGCATATATAGAAATAAAATGTACGACCAACATAGTATAGTGTCTGGAGAAAATACAACAGTCAAAGATTTTTGAAGATTCCTAAGCTAAAATAATATCACTTGATGGTAAATAGTTATAAGTTAAATAAGTACACTAGAAACCCTAAGTTAACCACTCAGGTTTATAGTTAAACCAACAAAGGAGGGAAAAGGAATAATAAAAAGCATTACACCCAAAAATAAGATGAAAAAGAAGAAAAAAATGAATGATGAATAAATGGAAAGCAATTAGCCTCAATGATCACATTAAGGATTGTCTTAGTCACTTTCTCATCACTGAGATAAAACATCTGATACCTACAATTAAAAAGAAGAGAGTTTTACTCTGGCTCACAGTTTCACAAGTTTCAGTCCATGGTTGTCCAACTCCATGGCAGAAGTAACATGGAAGAAAACCCTGTGTGGAGAAACGCTGCTCACAAGATGGTGTCCAAGAAACAGAGAAGGGAGGAGTCATGAGAGGAGACCTACTTTTCTAGATCACCACACCTTCTCTGACCAGGCCTCACCTTCTAATAGCCTAGTAGGCCCCCCATGGTCCAGTCACCATACTTCTGAGTTTATGAAACTTTGCACAGACAGTCTAGGTCTCGACCATACCCAGTATAAATGGTTCAAAGACCACAGTTAAAATGAAGAGATCATCACGTTACATATACAAGAAGGAACTCAACTATATGTTGCCTATAATAAATATACTTTAAATATAAAGGCAGAACTGCTTAAAACCAAGAGGATGTAAGATATACCAAGCTAACACTGATCAAAAGAAAGCTGGAGTGACCATATTAACATCAGACAAAATACACGAGGCAAAAACTGATAAAACTGTAAGGAGAAATAGACAAATCTGTAATTGCATTTGTACATATTAAAATTATAATTGATAGGACAAATAGAACATTAGTGAGGATATAAATGACTTTAAGAGAACTATCAGCAATCTTGGTCTAAATGACATTTATAGAGCACACTACCCCAAAAAACAGAATAAAAAGTTTTCATGTTTACACAGAACATTTACCAGGGTGCACCACATTCTCCCCAAACTGAACTACTCACCAGTGCACAATCTTGAGTGTGTTTGCCTATGTGGCTTTCCTTATGATATTTCTCTGGCATGAATGTTCTTCACTGTTTACCAGTCCTCAGCTACCTGACTAGCTACTGGTCATCTTTCAAAACCTTATTCAGCTATTACCTCCTTTATGTGGTCTTCTTCAACTATTTCAAACAAATTTCTTTCTCTTGTGCCTGATTGTGATATTTATTACATGTATCCATCCTGCTTATATTACAGTATGTTAAATTATGTGTATAGTTTTTTTAACTTCTTCCACTGGAATATAAAGACAGGGTTTAGGGGAAAAATGCATTACTATAAATTAATAGAATGTGCTATAACTTACTAGCAACAATTATCATTTGCGAATACCTATTATGTGCCACACATTAATGTGCATGTTAGTTTTTAATGCATAGACAATTTTAAGAAATTTTTTTAAACACTGAACAGAAAATGCCCCCAAATACCTTTCAACAAGGTCTTCAGGGCCCGATGATAGGACTCTACAAAATGACTTTCATTTACTGATTTACAAATCCCCATAAATTTTCATATCAAAGAAGGTACCATAAGGATGGTATTTGTTTATTAGAAAATTTATAGCAATTTGCTGTTTTTCTTTGAGTTTTAATTCCAGGATCATCACAAGGCAGGGAGCTGATTGCAGCTTGGGGTAGACACTGTTCTGGTTGCCCCATCAAAACTGTCTCCCAGTGCAAAGCAAAGAAGCAAGAACCATCCTCTGACTTCTTGTCCCATTGATGAGAATAAATAGTCTCATTCGGTGGGGATATTTTTGATTCATTGATTCTTGTAGCCATTCAATAATCTGAATTTCATTTAATCTTTCCCTTCAGAAGGTGAAACTAGTCTCACCAAGGCACATCACCATTGCACATCTCACAAACTTCGTGTTTGATTTATATCTCGTAAGCTAAGAAGAAAAACCAGATTTTTCATCAAGTATGCCCTTAGATTGTCTGAATCCTCTGTGGTCAACACTATCATTCACACAAGGCAAAAACAGTGATTAGATATCAGAATTAGCACTGGCTGCCTAGTAACCCCATCATAATGTCGTTTTTGGCTAGAATGGATGCACCAGAAAGTTTGATATACTTTTCTGACTGCAGAAGTCCTAGATTGTTAGACTAGAAATGAAAACCATTTTTCTTTCTCAATAGGAAAAAAATTTTGCCAAATCATTGCATTTAACAGACTACAGTGGGAAGGTGCTTAGGAAAATGCCCCAGGCAGGTAGCTACCACACATCTTAATTGGCATGACAGAGGAAGTTTGCTGTACCTCTCCCAACTATGGGCTCTTGTCCCAACTCCAGGACACCTTTGCCACCAGAAAGCTTATTAGATGGTAATTAAATTGTTTTCCCATTTATAATACAGCTTGATGTTATTGTCAACCAATGTCAACTTATCAAGGATAAATATTTCCTCTTTCTCCTCCCTTCCTTCGTTCCTTCTCTTTCTTTCCCTCGGCTCACATTGTCGCAAAGATCTTTGAGGATTACACACCCACTGTGTTGACGGAAAAAGACCTGGCATGTAAAAATCCTAGGTTCTGATGTTCACTGAGAAATTTACTTTGCTTTCATTTTGTCACATAAGACTAACAATTTTACATGAACGGAGGTTCTCAGGATGGAGACTTCCCCATTTTATAACAGTCAACACTAGCTATCTGGTTATTCTCTCTTTTGGTACTTTTGGGCATACATTAAATAACTCAATTCCAAGTGCATTTATTTTGATGATACTATAATGCAGAATTTCACTAATTGAGATTGTACTCCTCCACAATCAATTGACATCAGTGCAGTTGTAAAACAAATCAAAAAATCCTGAAGAACACATCATAACCCACCACGGAGGTTTTGAGCAGCTGACATATTCTTGACAAGAGGCTGAGGGTGTACACACTGGAACTGAGCCATCAAAAGTGCCGTGGCGGCTTTCACGGACCTTACACTCAGAGTCAAATACAGTGATATGCTCATGGCTAGAAGTTCAAGAAGCATGAAGAACATATACACAGTGAGAATATGTTCGCTAATTCTCACTTTTAAAGTAACTGTTTTTTGAATGAAAGCATAATGCAAAGAAAAATTATCCAAATTAAAATAGAAATAGGTAAGCAAAATTTTAAAACTTTCCATTAGCTTACTTTTTATAACCATTAGCTACATGCCTGTAGCATGCTGGATGTGTGTGTTTTATGTGCATGTATCTATTAATGCATGTATGATGAATATGCCTTTACTGACTTAACAAAAATAATATTTATTATGATGTATGTATAAACCCACATAAATTCAAAAATATTTTTGCTTTTTAAATAAAAACAATTATGATGTGAAAGCTATTGTCTCTTTGTCTTTGTCACTTAGTAATCTATCTTTAGAATGAACAAGCACATTTTGCTTTTTGTTTAAGATCTTAGGACAGAAAGAGGGATCAGTTGGTGTGTAAATTTGATTTTCATACTGAGTTGTTAAGGAAAGGTTTAGGCGAGGGGGAAAGAGATTGAGATGGATAAAATAGGCAAAGAATGTGAATAATAAATATTTTTTCAAAATACTGAAACAGAATCTGGGACAGAGAAGCATGAGGATGTTGAATAAGTAACTTTAAAGCAACAAGTCAAATCCATGCCCTCTCCCAGAATCCAAATCTGAGCTATCTAGTTGAAACAACACCAAGGTCATAACGCATGAGTCTTCACCTCACCAGAGAAACACTAAATGACAAATGGTGGGTGCCATATTTCTAGCAGCGCAAACTGGGGCCACCTCTGTAGTGGGAAATAAGTCAGATGGAAGGAAATGAGCAAAAGAGGAAGAAGACTTGCCATTTCTTATAAGCGAATGCAGTGGAAATGGGTTAAGTTAGCTCAGAAAAGACTTAAGTCCCTCTGCACTAATTGTGTTTCAGTGTTGAGGAGATGGGATTTTGTGGCTCTCTCTTGGCTTCTACTATTAACTGAAAAGGAGCCAGAGAATTTTTTTAATAGAAGTTCTTCTGTAAAGAAAGCGAGGAAACAATAGCTAGCTGTCACAGCCAGCTGATATCTACCTTTGATCAGCCAAATGAATGTTGCAGGCATTTCTTATAGAAAGGAGATTGCTTATCGATCTATATCAAAATATGCATGCTAATCCTGGGCAGCAGTGAGTATTTTCAAGTGGAGTTAATAATCTGATTGCTGCCCTGTCTGGAGCAATTCTCTGAACTCGGAGCTCTAATCAGTCCAGGGTCTTGCAGTCAAATGTACTTTGCTGTTTAAATTTGGATTCGTGACATTGATTGAGGAGCCCTTGTAAAGGTGTTGACAAATCAAATTGTTTGTTCCAGTAGTGTTTTGCCAGAGATCAAGTCCAAAGTAATACGCAGTGAATTTGTTCATTACTAGTAGGGTGAAAGGAATGATAAAATTCACCTGCATCATTATCACAGACACAAGCTCAATAAAAGATGTGTTCTGTCTGAAGAAAATGTAGTTTTGTGGGTGCTCCTGTGAGTGATACATGGGGGGTGGCCCTCCGGACCCAC
>RJWT010003782.1:0-35353 GCA_004365215.1 Cuniculus paca | reverse complement strand
AGAGAAAATAGAAATTGTGTCTAAGAAACTAATGGGATAACAGCACAATGGTTGATAAGCAAAAACAAAGGAGGGAATGGACCAATGATAGAGTTCCTGTACTGAGTAACAAACGACACATATCTTGGACAATGACATCTGATACTGAATGAAAAGTTGTTTTTTACTCTAAGATGTAATTATAACCATTATGTACAAAACCTTTGTAAACATCTATCTTGCATGTCACTCTGTTATTGATTCTTGGAGTAAATTAGGGTGAAGATATGACAACCACTGCGCAGTGGCAGACAATACACATAATAAAACTGAGAAGGCAAGTGCTAACAATACATGCAGCTTAAATACATGAAAGCTTAAACACATGCAGCTTCAGAAACATAGAGGATGAAGGGGTTTTGGCTCAAACTGTTTCAGAATTAAATTGCTTTTGCACATGAGAACAGGAATGTTTCACATATGAATTTTTGAGGAAACAAAGTGATGTTTTAAAGATCCAAGCTGGCCCAAAGTAGATAGACTACTGACATCAACAAGAGTGGTCCAAACACATAATACCTCAGCTCATGAATGTTTCTTTTCATCAACATTTTGGTTTGCAAACAGAAGTTTTTGGAAAAGTTTTGCTTTGGCTTGTGAACTGCATATACATTGAAAATCCTGTCCGTGGTCATTTTCCCTACATGAACACAAACATGAAATGAGTTAAGTTTGTGAACCGAGGTACCACTGTACTGTGTAAGGAGATGCTCTTATGCAGACAGCATGGAAAACATGAAAGAATAAAGACAAAATATTCTTAATAATTGTGGTAATTATATTAATTTTTATTTAAAATTTATTAACGCTTCAGTTTTTTTTTTTTACTTATTTGCATTACTGGGGATTGACGTGGAGCCTTTGTACCTAAGCTACCTTCCCAGCACATTTTTTTTAATTTAATTTAATTTTATTTTATTTTCAGGTAGGTTCTTGAACTAAGTCACTAAGTTGCCCAGGCTGGGTTTGAATGCATGATCCTCTTATTTCAACCTTCTAGAGAGCTATAACTAAAAACCTACAGTCTGCACCCACTTCTAACATTTAAGATTACAAATCTAGATAAAGAAACACTCATATAGATTGATATACATATTTATAGACATACGTATGCACATAATATCTGTGCATATGCTATATATACATTTACGTATATATGTATTAAACAGCATTCCCCAGGGAAACACAAAATAGAAATACATGAAAAGACTTATTATAAATGACTGTCATATACTTACATGAGCTGAAAAGTTTTACAGTCTGTTATCCACAAGTTAGACTAAAAAAAAAAATCTAGCAAGGTAGTAGTTTAAAAGTCTAAGAGCCAGAGAGGCAGTGGTAAATTTTCCAGTCCAGATCAGAACATCTGAGAACTCAGTAACCTCAAAGTTGCACAAAATAAATTCTCAGCTTAATCAGTAAGAGTTCATCCAACTATTCTCCACTGTGTGTGTGCATGAATATGTGTGTAGTGTGTGACTGGGAAATAAACCCAGGTGTCACGCATATTTGACAATTGCTCTGCCACTGAGATCCATCCCCATTCCTGTTTTTGTTTTGTTTTGCTTTTGTTTTTAATTTATTTGAGACATGGTCTTGCTATATTGCCCAGGCTGGCCTTGAACTTATGAATCATCTGCTTAAACTTCTTGAGTAGCTAGGATTACAGGTGTGCAATACCATAATCAGCTCCTCCTCCACCTTTCTGTTCATTCAAGCTCCCAGAAGGTGAGATGATGCCCACCCACACTGAATAGGCCCACTAACTTTATTCAGTCCGCCAATTCGAATGCTACTCTTTTAGAAAACCTGAGGTTTAATCGGCTCTCTGAGCATTCCCTATTCCAGTCAAGTAGACAAATAAGCTTAAGTATATTTCTTTGTATCTTATGCTCTTAAATATCTCCTTAAACCATAGATAATTTCTAATGAAGACAAAAACAAGGCCATAATTCTGCCTAAAAAGAAACAACTTGTATAAAATTGAATTTGCTAAGTTCTTCCTCAGAAGAGGTGGAAATCTGAGTGACATGATTCTTCTCCTTGGTATCTTGTAACTTATTGTATGGCACAAATTAGTAATATTGCAGCACTGTGATACAAATCAATATATCTTATGCAAGATAACAAAGAAATGAGGAAGAAAAGGTGATTTGAGGTATATGATCCTCCCTTGTTATACTCAGGGACTGTCTCCAGGACTTCCAGAGATAGCAAAATATGTGAATGCTCAAGTCACTTGTATAAAATGAGGAATAATTGCACATAACCTGTACATAGTCTCCTGTATCCTTTAAATCATCTCTAGATTACTTATACATGATGCAATAGAAATACAATATAAATAAGTATTATACTATATTTTTAAAGAATAACAAGGAAAATGTCTTTGTATATTCAGTACAGATACAGCACATTTTTGTGAGTATCTTTTGTCCATAGTTGATTGAATCCACAGATGCAGAAAGCATAAATATGAAGTCTAATCACGTGTATGTATATGTAAAGTGTACACAGCACATTTGGATAGAAAGAAAAGAGGAGAGAAGGAGAGAGAGAGAAAGACAGAGTTAGAAAGAAATTTATAAAGCACTGATGGCTGCTTCACTGATTTCCTATGAGTTCCAAAAACTACAAAAACAAAGTATAAATGAACTTTAACTGTATATTCTAGGCTTTCACACAAATAATTATATATGAATTATAAACACTGATTCCACTGTTTATTTTCAGGAGATTCAAATTTAAACAAAGTGAATATGAAACAAGGAATCCCTAACTCTGATGAAATTCTTTTCTAAGAGAGAGGAGTTAGAAATTTATTTCATTATCAAATATATTTCCAGGAAGTAAGTTAAACCGAGTAAGAGTCATGAAGTTGCTATGTTATATCATAAAAAGTATAGGCAAGAAATTTGTTAAAAAATAAAATTTTATTGGGCATTAGTTATTTTGAGATATTTTCTTGATTCCTCTCAAGGAATTAAGTAAAGTCAAAACGTTAAGAAAAGCTTTTTGATACCCGTATTAAAATCTGAGCCATTTTATAGTGCAGCACCATTAAGCTGATACAGAAAAAAGACAAGCTCTTCTAAGCTCTTCAATTCTAACACTTTGAGCTAATCACAGTTTATTTATTCTAATTTATCCTCAATCCTGGAAACCCTTCTATAATACAGATGTAATAATTTTCATCTATTAGAACAGGTTCCCTATAATGTTACTATATCAAAATTTCAAAGACTGCGTGCTTCGTGAAGAAAATAAGTTTGTTTATGTCACCGTTTTGGAGGCAGAAACTCTATGATCCTAAAACCCCAACAGTTCTGATGACAACAAGGCAAATGGTGTCACAAAGGCAGCTACGTATGGAAAAATCTTCATGAAAACATGAACATCAAGGGTCAGTCTCACTTTTGTCACAACATGCTTTTGTGGGAATCGACTGGAGCCCCATGAGAATCCCAATAGTGTCTAATCACTTTCCATGCTTTCTCACACTGGGGAACAAGATTCCTACTCATGAGTTGTTGAGGAACACACTACCCATTGCCAAACCATAGCAAGAGTCATCTTCAAGTAGTAGTGATTTCTCTGCCATTGAAAATAAAATATTTTTAAAAGTGCACAAAAATAAAGGAATTTGATTACTCGAATTCTGTATTATTCTACTACCAATAAAACTTCAAGCTCTAAATGAGGTTTCTATTGATGAAAGTTCTTTTTTAATTCATTTTGTTTTGTTTCTTGGGACAGGGTCTAGCTACACAGTTCAGGATGGTCTTGAAATCACTATGTAGCCCAGGCTGGCCTCGAACTCATACAGTCCTCCTGCCTCAGCTTCCCAAGTGCTGGAATTACAGGCATGCACCACTACATTTTGCTAAGGGCTTCTTTAGAGAGTAGAACAAAACACACACACACACACACACACACACACATGGATTGAAAAAAAAGCTTTTCTGTACTCCTCAAATTCCAACATCAGGTTTGTGAGCAAGATCCCCATGGAATAAATTAATGGTAAAAAAAATAAATAAACAAGGAAACAGAGTTTGCCTTTGGTCATGAGTAATCTTACCTGAGAGAGTCAAACTGGTATTTCCCGTATTTTTTATAACTTTCTTTATTACAAAATTTAGTTCCATGAATGTATCTCCTGACAGGAAGTACAAAGTTACTAGGAAAAAAAACATTGTATCCTAGGAGGTAGGAGCCTCATATTTAATGCAAAGTTTCTTTAAAAATTTGTCTATACTGTTGCTTGTGGCTGACATTCATTCTTATTACTGCTTAATATTTCAACGTGTAAATATACCACAATTTGTTTATCCATTTGATTTTTCATAGACATTGTGACTGTTTACAGTTTGGAACTATTAGAATCAAAGCTGTTGTGAGAATTTGCCAACAACTATCCCAGTGAATATTCTTCATTTTGTTGTGTTTAGTCCATGATAAAGTTTGATAACTTTTCACTTATAAGAAAAGGAAAAATTATTTTATTGGATTTATTTATGCATACCTGGTATGAGTGATAATATTGTGAATGACACCTTTAATATATTTTTCATTTCCTGTCATTTAATATAAAAATTGTATATGTATCTATACCAATATTTTATTCAGTAACCTTACTAAATTTGTTTGTTCTTATAAACATTTTCTGCAGATTTTTAAGTGTCTTATATTGTTTAATAATTATACAATCTGAACATAGTGAAAAATATCCACCAAATTTATGCTTTCTTTTTTTGTCTTATTTATTACATTTCTAAAAACTGCATAACAATTTTGAAAAGTTGTAGCAAAAGCATGGATCTTTTTATTATTCTCAATATCAAAGGGAAAACATTCATCTTTCATCATGAAATATTTTGTTACATGATTACCTATAAATATACAAAGAAAATTTTCCCTAAAATGTTGCATATTTAATCTTGCAGAATTAAAGAATTTTTCATTAAAAACATTTTTCTTTTAATTGAGAAATAGAATATTTCATCTTTATGATCTTAATGTGGTGAAGTATGTGGAAGAATCTTGTTTTTAATGGTAACTAATCTTGTATTCATACAATTAATATACAATTAACATAATTTTTATTTTTGCATGTCACTGAGCTTTGATATAATTTTACTGATAAATTTTATTTCTGCCTTCTATGGTTGCATTTGTGAATTCCTCCTTGTGTTCTTTCCTGCTCAGATTTTCTAATAAAAGATTTTCCAGCCACAATAAATGATGTGGCAGAATATGTCCTATTTTTCTGTCTTTAAGAATTAATGAAATATTTATAGCTCTACTTTGAGTGTGCATAAGTCTGTTTATGATTTTAACTCGAGCTCACAATACTTTTTAGAAATAGTGCTTTTCTCATAAATTCAGATAATTTTCTTGTTCTTGTATCTGTAAAGGTTTTAACATATTTTCTTTATTTAGTTTCTTTTGGGAAATTACATTTCCAGTTGTCCATTTATGTCATTTACTTTCAAATAGCCAGGTATGTATTTATCATCTGAAGGATCTATTGCAAAATCCTTTGGCATTCCTGTTTTTCTTTAACTGATTTCTTTAACTGCATTTTGTCTCACTTTTCTATTTTTGAGTAGTGCCTTCTTAAGTTTATCACTTTATCAGATTTGTTCAAATAGCAGACTTGTGGCACTATTAAGCATCTCCATTGTATGTTTATGTTTATATAAAATTACATAAATGAGTTGCTTAGGCTGGCCTCAGCCTCCTGTGTGCCAAATGAATGGTTAAGGACTAGATATTTTTAAGGCTATAAAATGAATCTCTCTCTGCGTACTGAAATAGTCATGACCAACAAATTTTAGTATATTCCAAATTATTCATTTTACAATATTTTAAAAATTCTATTTCTATTCTCTTAACATACAAACTATATAGAAACATTTCCTAATATCCAAATATATGATGATTTACTATCATATTTGCATAGTAGAAAAATACTCAGTCTGATATGAATATCTTGAAATTTATTAGCCTTTCTTATGCAATACAATATCTCATAAGTGCTCTTTTCATGTGTAAAAAAAAGCCTCCATGAGTTAGGGAGATTACCATATATTGTATATACTTTCTCTCCTACTAATTTTTAATTACTATATCAGTGACTAAGAGATACATCTCACAATTATTGAAAAGTTTCTGTTTTATTAAATAAGAAAAGTTTGGTCTGTAAATTAAAGTTATATTTTAATAACATATATATTGATTATGCATTCTTATTAATTTTAATTCATATTACCATAAAATAATTATAATTAATATTTTTTTCAAATATGATCAATTTTAGGGCCGGGGATTTATTTCAGTGTCATAAGCACCTTCCTGCCAAGCGTGGGGTTATGAGTTCGATCCCCAGCACAAGAAAACAAAACAAAACAAACACATATAATCAATTTTGTCTGACATGTATTTAATTCTCAATTTTCCCTTATATAATTTCTATGTGCCTCTTCAATATAACATTTGCTTTTTGTATTCTGATCTGAAGATGGTCACACTTTATTTTAGTTGTTGAATTTATTTTTTAATATAGTATAGGTTTACATCTATTCTCTACCCTTTAATTTTTATCTGCTTTATCTATATTTTTGAATTATTTATTTTATGGTAAAATATTTTTAAATCAGTATTTTATTTACCAACTATAAAATTTATGATGTATTTATCTTTTTCCTGTATTACCAGTCCTCCATAGTCACATATGTTTCATGTCATGTTATTATCTGAAATTATAATTTCACTTTTAAAAAAATTAGTCTAAGGCCTCACACTGACAGGCACTCTGCCACTGAGCTACAGTATAGCTCTATTGTTAAAAATAGACTAAAATGTATATTTTTTTACTGTTTTAGATATTTAACAGCTATTTACATTGTCCATTTGTGTATTACTTTAATTGTCCTTTGTATTACTGAAAAAATATTAGAAATTTTATGAAGGATCACATTCTCACTGCCTGTAAGTCACATTTAGGAATCCTTTAATGAAGATCAGATGTAGATGATTCTCTCGCCTTTTGTGGTGAAATGCCGTGAATTTTGAATTCGTTTTTGCAGAAATTTTCATCTACATGAAATCAACACACACTTGATTGCCTTTGAAATTTTGAAGATGCTACCCTACTTTTTTGGGACTCGTGGCTGTTTTATTAGTGAAGCCAGCAGTTAGTCCCTGTGTCACTCAATGAAGAAAATGTTTCTTCTGCTGCCTGACTTTGGTTTTCTTCTGACTTTCATTTTCAACAATTTCTCTGTAATGTATCTCAGTATGAATTTCTATTTAATTTATCTTCCTTGGGGCAGAAACTGTGGAATGGTTTATTATCAAGTCTGAAGAATTTTCAGTCGTTATCATTATGCATATTACCTCTACACAGTTCTCTCTCCATTATTCTTCTTGGAGTCATTGTATTCCCTAAAACCATATTCTCTCTCTTGCATTTTATGTTTGATTCCTTCCTGCACTTTATTATGAACAATATCTTTGCATCTATCTTTTGGTATATTAATTTTTACTTCTGCCCTATCAATTTTACTGTCAAACATTTCTGTTGAGTTTTTAATCTATTTTATTGTATTTATATACCTAAAATCCTGTTGTGTTCTTTCCAATTCTGTATTCATATAGTTTCTTCTGCCATGCATGTATTTTCAGCTTGCTCTTCATTTCTTCAAACATAATTAGCACATTCATTTTGTAATTTTTTTGGATATTTCCTGTATTTAAAATATGAATATTTTCTTTCTGCTATGTGTATCTTTTACTCTTTGCTTTATTTCCTTGCTTTGTTCTGTTCTAGTTTTTCATTTAGTAGTTTAAATTTTAATTCACATGTAAAAGCATAAAAATGCTCATAGCATCAAGTAATATGAGATGTTTCAATCTATTGAGATTACACGTTTAAATCAGGTTAAACATGACCTATCTCTTTAAAAAGTTATGATTACTTTTGTGGTAAAATCTTTCAAAATACTTTCTTCTTTTACAAACGTTCAGTGCATTATTGTTATCTATAGGCATCCTACTGTACAGCAGACTATTTGGTTCCTAATTAACTCTAGCTTAGTAAACACTGGTCAATACGTTCCCTTGTCTCCTTTCCCTCTAATCCATCAGCTTCTGATAATCACTATTGTACTCTCCATTTCCAATAGATCAACTTTTTAGTTTCCACATGAGTGAGGTCATGAGATGTTTGTCTTTCTATTACTGAATGACACTTTATTTTTTAAGTGTATGTGGAGTACCCTTTTCAATGTGTTTTCGTGTCATTTAATTTTTTTTTCCCAGTCTATTACATTGTTTTACATTAAGAGTCTATTTTTACTCATAAAGATCACTAAGATCTGTCAGGGAATTCATCCATGTTCTATCTTTTAAATGTAGTTGATACAATTCATTCAATTAAAAAAAAGAGTATAAAATAAGAAACAATGTGTCTTAGAAGAAAATATTTATCTCCTTTTATTGTTTTCTTAAGCTTAGTAAGTATAGTTATTTTTTTAACCTGAAATGAATACTTGCAATATTCCCTTAAAAGGAGAGTATCTCTAGCTATATTTAAATATGGATAAAATGCATAAACAATTCTTTGCGGTATGTTGATATAGCTTAATAAAATTTTGAGACAAACAGTCCTCTTTAATGAAAAATATAAAGTATTTGGCAATTGACTGCTATTTATAAATCATTCTTAACAACTAAGGGGCTTTTAAAAATATATTTGGTTAAATAGCATTTACACTACAATCTAAATAATCCATACCAATACCTAGAATTTGACCTTGGTAGAGAAAGAAATAGAATGCTGCTTTCTTTCCCATTTGAGATAATTTTCAGATTTTCCACTGAAATCTTATATTAGGAGAGAAGGATAAAATCATTTCTTAAGGTCATTGAGAACTTAATGTTAAGTCAAGTAAGCCAGACACAGAAATTTAAATGCCATATGGTTTCTCTTGAGTAAGAAACCTAAAGCATAAATAAATAAAAGAGTTAAACAGGAGAGTTGGCAGAAAACAAAATGGTAGACTTGTTAGAGGAGATGGGGAAGAGGATCAGAGGAAAGGAGATAGTGGAAGATAGGGAGGGGAATAATGAGTTCGAAAACGATCATGAGATGCTATATTCATGTACCAATCCCTACCTACTAATGTAACTATGGTGTCTGGCAAACACACACTAATAAAAAAGAAATAAATGAAAATACTAAGTAAAGAAAGTAAGACAAAATGAAAGCACTGTTGCACTACATATGTTGACTTTACATAGTCTGCATTTTTCCAATTAATTTTTGTCTACAGTTATAACCTTAAATGTCATTATTTAGGAAAACAGTTACGATAGAAAAATTTAAACAGCAAGAACAGCATAATTCAGAAACAAATACACAAACGGACAGCTGTGAAGTTCTATCTTCTGTCATCCTTCACTACTACGTAATCTGTCTTCAGCCAGAGCTGTTCTCCCCTGAGTTTCCTATTATCCTCAGTTGCAAATATCATTCTGATCTTGGGAGCCCTGCACACTTTTGTGGGGAAGACTTCTTAAGGTGAGCTTCCGAAATTGCAGGCAACTTGTTGGTATCACTTTTAGCTGAATAGTCTTATTTTCATCATCTGTGCAACTACTTTTACGAGTCAGATCCTCCAAGAAAATTCCTGAGCCACAAAGATGGTTCCTATCGATTGCTGTTTAACTCGTTCCATCTAATTGTGGGCACAGATCTTGTCAGAATGTCATTTCTTTAGTTTCCCATCTATTAGCCATTTATAGAATATCATTCTGGATTTTTTTTCTCCAGACTTGTTAAATTCAGTATACCTCTAAAATAAAATTCCAAGTAAGCTTCAATTGCTTCTATTTTTTTGTTCTATTATGAAATTCAGTGCAACAGTCACTTTAAGATTCTTACCATTTCTACAGACACCCTAGTTTTTCCCCTTTGGTGAAAATTACCTACAAATTACAATGCTTTTGCCATCTATCAGTCATTAAAAGATGCCAGTAAAGCAAGTCAAAGTGAAGCCTTCAGCAGATGCCAGAATGAAGGACCAAGGTGTTTATTCTGAAAATTTCAGGACAATGTGTTCAAGGTGTACACAATACACACTTTTATCTATTATGACTACCTAGGAACTCAATATTATCACTTTCATCTTCTTCAGTAAGGGTGAATTCTTCAAACTTTCCCTCTTCTTGCTACTTCCCATAGTTTTTTCAGCAATTAAATATAAACTTACAGGCTTTTTTGTAGGTCCACCTAATTTAAAAATCATTTCTTTATGTCCTGGATACCTCTTTGTTCCTTAAGTGTTTTAAATACCGCCATATACCTGTCCATTTCTAAAACCAGCCAGGATTATGAACAAATATTGCCATTCACATGGTCTTTGCTCATTAATTTAATTGGCCTATAGTTATCTAGTCTCCCACAGGGAAACAAAATAGCGTGAAACCCTTCACCATTTGTATTTTAAGAGGAGGGAAAAATGCTTTATTTGGAATATTGCAACTTTTATTTGATGAAAGTTACTATTAACATATTTTCATAATCTTCTCAGCCTAGCAACAGCAGGAGTAAAAGGTGTGAGGGCCATGTAATATTCATGAAATTAAGACGACTTGAGATGAAAGGGAGTTCCATTAGAGAGACCAAGTGTGACAATATGACACATATTTGCATATTTTACACTTTAAATCTTTTCAGCACATCCAAGTTGATATATGGATGTAAACATGCATTGCCAGTTTTTAGCATATTATAAGCCCTCAAGACTTTGCATGCATTTTAATATGTTTCATTATTGCTGTAGATTTTAATTTCCAAACTGCACAGCTTTGATGGAAGGAAGCTGCAAGTCAAGGCATCTGGCCTCTGCCCCAGGCAAGCACAATCTTTTCCTCGAATATTTTGGGCAGAAACTAGTCTATTTAATTGTGGGGCAGTGGGGGGAGAAATTTGCTGCCCAGAAGCACGTTTTGTTTGGTACACATACTAATTAAGTGTTAACTTAACCATCCTGGCAGGAAAGCTAAAGCATTCAACTGTAGATGTGCCAAAGGAGAAAAGTTGTGTGGGACTTTCATAATCCCTTTTCTCTCCTCTCAGGAGTCCCAGCTCTTGTTCCTTGAACATAGACATTATTGAAAAGCAGGGTTTAAAAAAAAAAGAATTTGAAACTGTTTTCATTCTTTAAAACAACTCAAAAGATTTTCAGTAGCTCATTTTATTTTCTGGAACACAGTCTCTCTTGCTGGTTAAGAAGTTCATATAAACCCATAAGGACATATTTTGCCCAAAGATCATAGAATTTGTATCATTCTGAGAGGGTTTTTTTTTGTTTACTCTTTTATAAATGTGTATATTTAAACAGTTAAAGCAGATTGACTTTAGTTTGAGCAGTATCTGTAAAGAAAATTTAAAGTTTTAAAAAAAATATGAAAAGCTATCTCTTTGTACTACTAAGAAAAAACAGATGACCTTTAAAGAGAGTTTTCAATGATCATATCAAAATTCAAATTTATTTGTGTGAAGTGGCCATCATGGATTATTGGCTTCTTGTACATTTTCACAGCATTTTATTTTAAGTTTCAAGGCTATGTTAAGGCATTTAATACAAGAACTCTGGTTAAATATCTTTCCACAAGTGGTGAAAGAAGAGATCAACTACTTAGGAATGTATTTGTATAAGTCACAAATACAAAACTGCTGTTAAACATAGCATCAAGAAATAAAAAGCTGCATTGAATATAAACAAACTAAGGAAAGATAATGTTTAGATTTTTAAAATATATTTTACCATTCTAAAAATACACATTCATTTGCAAATGAAAGCAACAAAAGCTTCTTTTGCTTTTTTCTGATCATTCTTTCTTTCCCAAAACTTCTGAAAAAAATCATAAAATGACTACAGGTATTTTGAAGAAATAGCTGTTCATACATTTTAATAATTCAATTCTAAACAGTTGAAAGAGTCACTGGAGTTTCAAGTTAACATACAATTATATATAATCACAACAGAAAAGCTTATGTATCAGAACTAGTCCTAGTATTTAGAACACCATAAGGTAGCAATGTTTGTTCCTAACTTACTCTCTTCAGTGAATAACTTGGTGTTATGTTATAGGACATAAGTGCAATCATGCTAATGAGCAAAATGGAAGTTTCTAGTTATTATAGTCTTACTTTTAGGTGTGCTATTTTTCAGAGCTCCAAAGAGGAGCCTTCTTATCAAGAGAATCACATGTCCATGGCACTATTATTGGAGCCAGTGTTTTTAAAACAGATGAGAAGTTATTCATAGAAATTGTGAAGTAAATAATTCTTAACACCTGATGACTCTTAGTAGTATTACCAAATATTTGTAACATCTGATGACAAAAGATGAATTTTAAATTCTGTGAAGGTGTTCCTTGAATCATGTTCTATCCCTCCAGTGAGTCACATTTAATTCTTACACCCTTCTCTTCTATCCTTCCTAGTAGAAATATAGTTTATTTTCATAGCTCGATCAACATGCAAGGCAAACTATTTGCCTATCTAACTTCTAGATTATCTCCAAATGGTTGAAGGCCTTTCATAACCCAAGGCATAAGCTGCAAATCTTCCCTGAGTGAATTATTCTCCCACAAGATGTCATTCTGGTTAATTATAATAAGCACTGATGTCATGGATGCTGTTCTGTGCAACCACTGAAATTTCTTTTATTGGTGTTTACTGTCCTGCGGCTAATCTACCTATATCCTTTGAGAACTCCTACTTGGGAAAAATAAACAGCTTTTGTCACAGTCAAGCTCTTCTCCAGACTCCATGTTCCTGAGTCTTTTCATGCACATGCATCTATTCTTCACCACAAAACCTCTGGCTTCACTATATCCTGTTCATAGAGGATGCTTCTGTTAAACCATCTGTATGTTTCCACAAATGTGGCTCTACTCTGAGGTCTAAACATTACAGGACTTTGCATGTGAGTCTGCTTATATCAACACCATTGTGAATCACAAGGCTATGAGAATCACATTTGTCATAAATGAAAAACGAATATTTGTTGATTTATCAACTTCGAATATTTAGTCAAATTAAACTCACTAATTCACAGAGTATCAAGTACTTCTGAATGTCTCACAGTCCTTCAGGTGAATTAGACAGTGGCACAAATGGTAAAATTTCCCCATTTATGTTCTCTGGATCATTTGTGGTATAACATCTTGTCTGTGTGATTATTTATTTCTTCTTTGAATTTTACATGACATTTAATCAAAAACTACAATCAGAAAACTAATTTAACACAGATACATAACTCATTTTGAACCTTTCTACCTCAGATAGAAACTGTGAATACAAATTAATAAAAAGAAGAATGATAAAATGTATGAAATGCAAAATAAAAATGATAGTGTGGAAATAATGGGGACTTTCATTGAATGCTTACTATGAGTTAAGAACCTGATTGCCCTAGTTCTTCCTCATGAAAGGCTTATAAGGTAGGTGGTTTTCATCCCCATTTATTAGGTGGAAAACTGAGGTATACGAAGGTTAAATTACTGTGTTAAGACTATAGAATTGACATATAGAAGCATGTTGCTAATACTTAGCCAGTAGACTGTACAGTCTATAAACTTATGCTTTCTGTCAACCTATCAATCTCACTTTTTAAACTCCCACTTCCAATTAAACATTCTAGATAAAAGGGCTCTTGCTTCTTCAGTATTAGATTAATTAACGAAAACAATACTTTTTCAGCACACTTCATACTAACCTCTGAAAAAGTCCAGAATCTCTGTCTAACATTTTAAGCATTTCACACTTATTTCTTTGTTAAATGCAGATTTTTCCATCATCAGACCTGCTATATTCATACTTATGGAACCCCCACTTAAGTCAATTTCCTTATTTCCCAGAATTATCCACATTCACCTACTGCTTCTATAAAACAAAAAAAAACTTTTCTATTTTCATAGTCTTATTCTTTCTTCCTCATGTAAATTTTTAAGATGAAGTACTTTCTGGGAGACTCTTAAACCCTAGTCAGCCTCAATCCTTTCTTGATGGTTCAGAGATCAGTTACCTTTCTCTTGCAGATCTTATTTTCTTTTTTACTTAAATCCACCTTCATTTACTGAAGCATTCATTATTAACCATTTACTTAATGCCAGACACTGATAGAAACTCAGGTGATAAAAGAATGAACAAGGAAAATTGAACCTGCTCTTTTGGAAGTGCAGAAATGAGAGCAAAAATTAGAAATAGTAAGAAATTACAATAAAGTAGTGATTTTTTTTATGGCTGAGGGTAAAGATAATAGAAATAGAAGTAATGGTGCAAAACTTTTCAATGATGGAGATGACAAATAAACCTCAGTAAAGGAAGGGGTCAGATCAGGTACAAGTAACACAGAAGAGTGTGTGGGCTCAGAATGAATAGTCTTTTAAAGGATGGTCAGGGGAAAATATGAGTCAAGCCATCACCAGACCAGGTATCATCCTAAATCCAAGATAAAAACTCTCATCTCCATCTTAAACTGTAGGACAACTTTAAACACAGTGTTTCATACAGACATCAGGAAAAGGCTCATGATTCATGGATGGGTGAATGAAATTGAGAACATTGTCATAGGGAGCACTTAGAAAGATCACACTGGCTCATTTGTGTACATGAGTTGGCAAATGCCATGGCTGCAAGTCAAGAATGAAGTTATGAAACTCTTGTAGTATTCCAGGTGAGAGTGAATGCTAGTCTCCAGAGGACCCTGGCACCAGTAGGGACCACAGGCAAATGGACTTATTTCAGAGATGTTTATAGATAAAAGACTTAGCAATTGATCAGATATGGGAGGTCAGAAAAACTCAAGTCTCTCACTATGGGTAAGGAGATGTGTGGATCAGAAAAGAAGAAAGAGGGCTGGGGATTTACCTCAGCAGCTTAAGCGCCTGCCTGGCAAGTGTGAGGTCATGAGTTCAATCCCCGGTACAAAAAAAAAAAGGAAAGAAAAGAAGAAAGTGAGGGGGTAAAAATAATAGCTGTAAGTAGCACTTTAATATCTACCATTATGTGTTATTTCTTATTGTTAGTGCATTGTTGAACTATGCCTTTTCTATGTCAAAGAGATTGTAAACTCATAAGTCCAGGAGTTGTCTTGCTTATTTTTTCAACATTTCTTAAATAACACCAAGCTAAGAACTCAATAAGAGATCAATAAATATTTTTCAGTATTTGCCTTGATTTGTGCTGAGAGGTAAGACATTAGGTTCTGGCTTAGAGATATCATTATGGAAGTATTTTCCTCAATTATAAAATAACATTTGAACTTAACATGTGTATATAGAGCTTTACTTTCATGTACCTGGACTCAGAATGGAATTTCTAAAATCTGTTCATCGAGTGTGTGCAATTACGTAGCAAAGATGGATGGGAGAAAAATCTGTTTTCAGAAACTGGGAAGCTGGGAATATATTCAAAATATTCCCGTGAAATTGAGAGAGGTAGAAAAAATAACAAGACTGGCCAAGCTTCTTTTGTAGAAAGTCAGTCAGGCATTGCAGTTCTTTTCCCCTGAGTTTGTGCTTTTCCTCTCTCCAGGACTATCTATCACTGCTTGTAAAACTCTTCCACTAAAAGATCTTAAAGTTCACAGTAAAGCAATGCAATTATTCTGAGTCATTCCTTCTTACCTTTTAACCTAATCTTTAGAGGTGCTGGGACTGAAGAAGCACAGTGTCTGCCCAAAATGAGCCTAATCTTGTCTCTGAAAATAGCACTTCCTTGCCAAAGAGAACTTTCTCCTTTTGAATGGCTGCACAGAGGAGAAAAAGGAGCCCAGCTTCATTAAAGACCTCAGGCATGAGGGATGCTAAGTCACAGCAGCCTTCTTCTCTATAGAGAATAGCATTCTCTACTTACTAAAGGTTTTTCTTCTCTCTCTCTCTCTCTCTCTCTCTCTTTCTCTCTCTCTCTCTCTCCTTTTAAGGGCTATTGGCAGAAAGCTTTGAAAGCTTTGAAACAGCTCATTACTGAATCCTAATTCAATAAGCTAAAAGGCAATGTAGATTCACATTTAACCATTATTTTCCCAATGCCGACTACTTCTTGGTGGGCTCTGGGCTAAGCATTGCAATGATGACCCTCTAAGTTGGAAGATAAGAACCTGGTTTAGTAACTGACAGGTCAGCTTAGATATGATAAGAAAATCATCTAAGTTGGTAAATTGGAAGTATTTTCCTCAATTATAAAATACGTTTGAACTTAACATGTGTGTATAGAGCTTTACTTTCATGTACCTGGACTCAGAATGAAATTTCTAAAATCTGTTCATCGAATGTGTGCAATTACGTACCCAGGTCTGTAGATTCCACTTGCAGTGATTATTTCACCACCATGAACATCTGGTTCTGCCTGCTTCTGACTCTCAACAATCATGTTCACTTCCTGCATTCCAGTGGAGCCACTAGAAAGAAAGCACGTTTTCCTTCTCTCAGTCAACTGCATGTCAGTTCATGCATCTATCCAATCCCCGTGCAGGTTAAAATGGAATGTATTTTGGGCCTCCTGCTATTGGCTAAGCCTGTTCCCTTCACTTGAGCTCTTCATCTATCACCTGCTTCCTTTGCTGAGTCCATTCTGTATCATCTGACTACCCTGAAAACCCTGACTGTACAAACCCTGATTCTATACAAACCCTGCTGTGCTGCTATAACAAAACACCATAGAGTTAGTGGCTTGTAAATGACACAAATTCATTTCTCACAGTTCCAGAAGCTGAGAAATTCAAGATCAAGTCATCAGTAGATTCAGTTTCTTTCTCTGGCTGCTAACTTTTAGATCTGTTTATGGAATGTCAGCTATCATTGGTGTTCTAATATATTTCTTGTTTTTGACTCCTCCACACTCTCTTCCTTGACTTTGTCACCTATTCCTATAAATAACAATTGCATTATGACTCCAAATTCTTTATTTTAACCCCAAAATATGCATATCCAAATTCGTACTCTATTTAGATAACTCAGAAGCACTTCAAATGTAGTACTTTATTTTAGAAAACCATTCAGTATTAAAGGAAGGTAAGCAAGTATTCCAGAAAATAGACAACATTCTTCTATCTGAGACTTGTGCAAGAATGGATATGGGAAAATGATCAGATTCTAAATATATTTGACTGATAAAAGTGCTAGGATGTGATAAAGGATTATATGTGGAAATGGAGGCAAAATACTAAAAGTGGTGTAAAAGATATGCTACCTTATTTAAATGAAAAGTAAACAAATAAATGAGGTACAAATGAGCCCAGAGAGATGGACATGAGTCAGGTTCTAAAAGGCCTTATAAACATTTGGACTTAATCCTAGTAAAAATGAGGAGCTGTTGGAAAATTACAGACATAGGAAAGACATAAACAAGTAAGTGTTATTTGTTTACATTTTTCAGCCTACTCTGACTGCTTTCTGAGATTTACCATGCATCTGGGTAAACAAAAGAGATACATATAAAAAAAAAACTAGAATCACTAATGATTAAGTTGTGCCAATATGATTAATGAAAGTAATAAATGTGGCTGAAGATAAGAGGTGGAGAATTCTTTGAAATTGCAAAGGAAGGTTTCATAGGGAAAGTAAACACTGAAAATATGAGTTAAGACATGGATGATGCATTAGATCTAAGTAGAAATAAAAAAAGAATATAACTTTCCAGGCAGACAGAATTAATGAGAATAAGTTAGCTACATACAGGAACAGGAAGATCTGAAGACATTTTCTGGGGGGAGGGAGTGAGGAGCGGCACACAGATGAACCTACCTGAATTAAGAAGCAGCATAAGAAAAGAACTTATAAATGTATTTGTGAATGATGATGAAATCAAGGTGTCGCAGATTCTTTCCTGGACAATTGGAAGCCAGTCCGGGGTTCTGAATATGGTACTCAGAAGTACTATCTATGCTTTAGGATGGCATCTTGGTGGAAGGTAAATCTCCAGTTAAGCTTATAGATGTATTAAACACACACACACACACACACACACACACACACACACACACACACCCGCAGTGCTGAAGGAAGTTATATGGTCTAAGTTTGTAAAGCATTAAGCTGAGATAATTTCAAAAGAAATGGAATAATATTACTAGATATGGGTATCAAGAAAGACAAAACAGCAGAACTTTGAAAATACCAGACAAGCATTAAATATATTGTTCTAGCATTCATTTAATAGTTCTCCAAAATGTAAGCAGAAGCTATTATTTTTATTTCTGGTAGAATATATCTTAGATGCTCTTTTTATGGGGAGGGCTTCAAATCTTCAATGAAAACTTTTATTAGCAGTTTTTCTTCTAATATTACACCAGAGCCTTTATTTTAGTCCTGCAGTGCATGACAATTTAGGAGTAACTGTTCAAAGATGACTGCAAATCTGCAATTTCTGTACAATATCTATCGAGAACATTCTTGCATAGGAAATGCTACCATGGAGAATAACAAATGATGGAGGGATATTGTTACTGTGAAGTAAGAATTGAGGGATAATGTTCTATGAGTTAGAAGATGTTTGGAAAGGCAATGAGAAAAGATTAACTCTGTGGTATTTAGGAGGATTTAATATGTTCCACAAAGCAAACCAAAATTAATCTCAAGGCACCAGAATATTTGACAAGTTAAAGTAACTTCTAGGATTAGTTATTGCAGATAATCAAACACAAAGCAGCTAAAATGTTGGGTAGCTTAAAAAAATACTTTCAAAATACTTAGAAAAGTGTGCTGAATCAGAGATCAAGGATGGGAACTCAGATATTCCTTATAGAAAGATTAAGTCAAAAATTAACACAAGTACCAAAGACATTCAAGAAAATAATAAAAGCTACTCTTGGTTTTGAAGACTAATCTAATAATTGCCAGGAAAAGAAATATTGACTATGTTTTACATTTTCAAGAAATTTTCTTAGTTTTGTGTGTATGTGCATTATTAATGATGATAGAAATGAATATCACAGGTCTAAGTGAAGCATTATTTTAAAAGTATTAAGGTAGGTGAATATTGTAACTATCAGAAAAATGTAGACTATTCAGGATATGTGTTCTATTCTCTTTGGACTACGAGGTTCTAAATGAGAATGTATGGCAAAAAGAATGATACATAAATTATAGCAATTAAAATGATTTCTGGTCCCTTTAACACAATTCCAAACCTCACTGCTATACCACTTCTAAGTAGCTACAGAGCCTGAAAATGTCATCAGTAAAAAGTCTTTTAAAGGAAAAAACATCACCTTCATAAAATACGTGATATCCACAAAAGCAATAAAGTGAATTCCTGAACTCCTTGAGAAGTCAAGCAGCCTTTTCCTCTTCTTTAAAAAGGCCTCAGAAACCACCAGAACCCCAAGAATTCAAGCAAATTATTAAAACTGAAGAGGAGAGCACATAAAGAAGAAGTGATAAGACACCAGAAGTAAATTGGACTTTTACCCAGGACCAACTCCAATGTTCATTCTTTGAAAAATGTTTGATGAAGAAGGTACAGATGTGGTTCTTCCTCTGTCACTACCATTTCCTATCCTTCATGAGAAGGACTGACAATGAAAATGGAGCCAGGGACACACTTTCTGTATTTTTCTTAAAATTGTCACTGTGCAATTACTGACTCAGTGATGCTCAAAGACATCCATTCTACACACAAGAAAAAACAAAAAGCAAAAGACAAAAACAAACAAATAAAAACCTTCTACTGACAATTTCATGATTGAACCTGTGCGAAAAGATCATAGAGCAAATCACCCTTTGTAAAAGAGAAGAGCCACGTAGCTATTCATGGAAAGCACTTCCTTAGTGATCTGAAAGAGGCCCTGTATAATGCTCTTGCCCCAAAAAAGAGTTCTTCCTAGAAAATAAAAGTAATTTATATTTCTTTCTACTCTCCCAACCCTACTACCAGTCACCACTTCACTATAGAGGTCAGAGCACAAATTTGGTGCCATCTTTTCAAATATTTGCAAAATAAACTCCAAAACCAACAGATCATTCATGCAACAAGCCACCTATGCAAAAAAAACAAACAAAAAAAAAAACAAAAAAACAAAGAGCAGAGAAGTCCTCCGTGCTCCTTTCAAAAGAACCAGCACCAAATCCAGTGGGATACATGTGGCCTGAAGAGAAAGAGTTCAACAAAGGAATGGCCAGTGAGGAGGTTACCTTGGGATACCCGCTCACCCACACATGACCGAGGGAACTTGGAAAAACGATTCAAGACCTTTTGATATGGAACGGCTGGATGTGAAGAGTTCTTTCACCTCTACTGTTTCATGTTCTCACTGCATGTTTCTCATTAGTTTTTGAATAATCTCACTGATTTTTTTAGTCCTATGAAGGGTTTGAAGAATTTATCAATATTCTTTTCATTTGGAATCACTGCAACAAAGCTTGACAAACAAAAAGCAAGTAAATGGTACCAGTCAGCTTCTGTGAATCCATGATCCAGTTCCTGCATACTTCTAATCAGAAATATCAGATTAAACTACAAGTACTGTATGTGTACATTCATATAGGAAAGAAAATATCCTGGCATTAGAGCTTTGAGATGAATGATTCTCATTTTCTCTTTGTGTGCTAACAAAACAGGTTTTCCTCCCTGAGAGAATATGACTTTTTATTCCTCTTTGGTTTTTTTTGCATTAAAATTTATTCATACTAATTATCAGACATGTAGCACATATGCTTTCATAAACACATTTCTATTTAATCTCCATAAGATCTCCATAAAGAAAAAAATTACATGATATTACTTTTATGTTTAACAACAACAAAGGAAATTCAGAAAAGATAAGTGACTTAGCTGTATTCATGCAGCAATAGGAGGAAAGACTGGAATTTGGGCCCACTCCTTTCGGATTTATAACTCCTCATATTTGCTGATATACAGTGTCTCAAAAAAAGAACAGAAAATCTAAATAGTTATATATTTAAGCTGTATATATTCTTGTTTTGTAAACCTAACTAGTCATTTTGATATCTTGTGAGAAGGAGAAATACTCTCATTCATGTTCAAATACAAAGAAACAAAGCCTTCATTGAGCAAGATAGAAGATTTTATATCTTATAATGACATGTAGTTAGATGACATGTAGTTAGATTAAATAGTTTTCTTCTTAGAGTCCAAGAGAGTGGTTGCTTTTGTGAATAATAAGTATAGCATCATTCTCTGCATAGAACACTAGGCTTACCTATGAAACTTGGATCATGGAATTGGGCAACTTTTATTCTAAAAGGAAAACCACACACCATGTTGATATTTGAAAACATTTTTCTTTCTTTACTCATTAAACATTTCTGTCTATGACACATTTGTATTTATCAGTGTTATCTAGAAAACATAAACAGTATATATATATATAAAATGTGTGTGTGTGGGCATATAAAGATCTACATGCATAAATGGATCGGTTATAAGTAATTGGCAATTATGGTGGCTAAAATGTCCCATATCTTCGGATTTAATTGCCAATCTGGCAACACATGAGAATTGTTATTTCTAGTCTGGATATGATGGCCTCAGAACCAGTAGAATGAATAATGTATTTCCTGTCCAAAAGTACAGTAGATCCAAGATCCTGAATTAGACAATATTTCATTGTGAATATGAAGGCAGAAAAAATATAACAAATAAACAAACAAAGACGTCCGCCTTCAAAGGCAGGCAAGCAGGAAGAATTCTTTCTTGGGAGTATCTGCTTTGCTGTTCTACTCTAGCCTTCAAGTGATTTGATAAATCCTAGTCACAGTAAAGAGGGCAATCTGCTTTACTCAATAATTTTAGTCAATGATTCCACAAAAACGCTCTCACAAAAACACCCAGAATAATGTTTCATGAACTAGTCAGGCACTTTGTGATCACATGAATTTAACCATCACAATATACTTGAAGAAGGAAGCCAAATGATGAGTCACAACTTTAGGAGGGAAAGTGGTTGGTGTTAAAATTGTTCCACAAGATTGGTGAAGAAAACTCTAGAAAGTCTTGAGACAAAGATCACACCTTCACAAAGCTCCATCACTGTGTTCCTTCTTATCGTCACTGTTACAAGCTGAATTTTTAAAAGTTCATGTATTCATTAGAACAGATAGAAAATGCATGGTAACTCTGATTTGAAATAATTTTTTGCCAACAGTAGCTTCAAAGGATCTTTTTCAAAAGCACATTTTAAAAGCTCTGGGGGAAAAAATGTTAGTTATTCTAGTTCTTATATATAAAAAAAAAACCCAAAAAAACCAAGTGTTGATGTGAGAGCCTTTCAGAATATGTTTCTACTCTTATTACAATTGAGGAAAAGAAAAAGAGAAAAACAATTGAGAAGTTCATAAACTTCTGGAACTCGCAGATTGTATTTATTTAGAAATTCTACAAATTTCCTAAAAATGTACGCACATTTGTGTGGTGTGTGTGTGTGTGTGTGTGTGTGAGAGAGAGAGAGAGAGAGAGAGAGAGAGAGAATTCTGTATAGGACAGAGTATATTTGCCTTCTATAAAATATTGTCCAATGATAAGCAACAGACATAAGGTACAGGGTCTGCTGTTTTCAGTGTCCCTGGCAAAATGCTTTTTGAAATTTCATTGCTATTTTAACCACATGAAAAGGTGTTGATCTTCAAGAGTGATTCATGCCCTTACTGTGGGAGTAGAATCATTTTCACGGAAGTTGGGTCTGAGAAAAGGATAAATCTAGGGTCTCCTTTCTTTCTCTGTCTGACTTAGCCACTCCTTGCCTTTTCAGTATGCTAAGTCACAACAGGGAGTCCCTTGTCAAATGTTGGCACCATGCTCTTGAACTTCCTAGCCTGCAGTACTTTGAGACAAAAAGTCTACTGTTTACCAAGTGCCTATTTTGTAGTATTCTGTCATAGCACCAGAAAATAGATTAAGACAGTGTCTGAACTGGGGGACGAAACACACTGACATTCATTCACAAACAGCATAAACTGATGTGACTTCTAAATCAGGCTATAATTCTAAAGTGATTAGGAACTGTGCTTGCATAGGTCAGTGGGGTTTAATGTGGAAAGTAGAATAAACTTAGTAGCTATGTATGGCTATGAGGTCTTTGGAGGGAATCTGTACTTCAATTTTTGAAACTTTTTCTTGCCCAATTCTCTTAACCACCGCTAATCCCACAATGAACAACCAAGTGAACAGAAAGGATCCCTCTCACAATCTCTGAAAGCAGGCAGCAATATGTCACAAGATTGGCCAAAAAATATTGTTATGTTTAATAATAACTAGACCACTCAGGCAAGGAACATAAGTCATTTAACCTTCAATTTCCAAAAGATGGCATTTTATATTCCTAAGAAGTTGACCAAAGGTGTCTAGAAAGGGCAATGTCAGGTACAGTTGTGAGAAGACATTCCATGCAGAGAATTGTGATATTAATGACTGCTAAAGCTACCAGTCTTATTTATTTTTCATGTTTTTGTTTTTTTTTTCTACCTAACAGATTTTCAGCCAACATTCTGCCCTAAAGTTAGAAGAAATCAAGCCATGCTTGGAAATTATCACCAGTTCAAAGGAAAATTCTAAATGTGCTGACTTAGCTGACTCTTTGGTGTTACAGTGAAACTAGATTATCCTTAGTGAACACTGGTGTTTGATGATTCCCACCCAAGCTTTCACAAGTTTCAGCAAGTGTTTCAATACACACCCAAAAAATAAGCAGACGGCAAATGACATACAGTAGAAAAGTCAGAAGAAATACACAAATAAAAGCAAATAGGTGGAAAAAGAGACTCTGCAGGAAAAATAAAATTTCAAAAAAAATCTTTAATATCCTGCCAAAGGAAAATGAAGTTCAGTATCCAGGTAACCATGGAGAGATAAAGAACTTATGAAATAAAATGAGGATAATCAGAAAGGAACAATACCACAAAAATATAACATACAGGGAATGAAAATTATAGTAGAGGAAATTAAAAAATTATTAAAAAGATTGAAAGATAAACTTGAGAACGCTCAGCTAGGAGGGGAATACTGAAATGGAAAATAATAAAGAAACAATACAAATTACAAGACTAGGAGTACAGCTCCAACATCTGCACTGTCGAGCTTTCAACAGAATAAGCACAGAAGACAGAGAAAAAATTCAATTAAAAAATTAACAAAAAGACAGTTTCCATAATCAAAGAAAGAGAGGTTTTAGGGTAAAAAGAGCTCACGAAAAACTCAACGAAAAGGCTTTGATAGTTCATCTATATGAAAATATATTATCTCGAATTTTAGAACAATAACAAAAACAATTGTGAAATTCCAGAGGAGAAAAAATTTACATAGTAAGAATTGAAAAGTAAAATGCAATCATTTTTTCCTTTAAATATAGTTGAAAATTAAAAGAACATTGAGAACTACTTTCAAAATTGTGGAATACAATTATTTACAACTGAAGGTAGTATACCTATTCACTATCATTTTACAGTGAGGGAAAAATCAAGATACATTAGGTGTGTAACAGAGGAAAACCTTTTCCCTGTGTATACTTATTTTTCAGAATGACAGCCTAATATATAAACAATGAAATACACACACAGAAAAATGCCAGCATTATGGAAATACCAATTCTTATTCAATAGGAAAGCAAAGGGAATTCCTGGATGAGGGGTATGGGAAATTCCAGGTAGGGAGCAGTGTAAGAATCAGTCAAACTAGATCAGCACAGGCCAGACAGCATGTAGGAAGACTGTTTCAAAAAATGGCATAGAAAAATACTTAAGTATTGTAAAATATTGAAATAAAAGAAGTATGGATTAAATTAGTGAAATCTGCTAGAACATCAAGCAAACAAAATTCCTTGCATTCATTAACTTTAGAAAAATCCAAAAGGGGCTTTTCATGTATTTATAATTAAATAGGGATCTTGTCTCAGTTATGACTTCCATTTTCAACAACAGAGAAACAGGTAGAATGTATATGCTTGAAGATGTAATAGGATGATATATATTCTCATATTCCTAAATAATTATGAAGTTTTAATTTATAAAAATGGAGGAAAATAGCAGACAAAATCAATTTTAAAAAGAAAGCACATTTTCTTTGTGTAGCAGGAAATATGGATACTACCAATGGAGTCAAGTAGTTGATATTTTAATAATAAATTTCAAAAAGGTTTTCATACATATCATGATATAAAAATAAAAAAGGAGTTTTACCAAACTTGGTAAAAATTTGATAAAATAAAAAGGAAAAAAATAACATAGGGTTTATAAATTACCAGCTTCCTAATATTATCAGTCAAAAAAATAAATAACAGCAAAGGTATGTTCCCTTAAGCACCTTAAAGTTTCCTTTTGAACTGCAACTCAAATACCTATTTTCTCGGTAAACACTATTTTATGACAAAGAAATATATTCCAACACATTACTCTAAAATTTCACAAATTCCATCCAGTCTGATATTTAATATATTTTATAATATTTTTGCATATTTAGAAAGCATTGCTGGGGATTTAGCTCAGTGTTGCAGCATCTGTCTGGCAAAGATGAGGTCCTGAGTTTGATTTCTGGTACCCCCAAAAAATAGGTATTGAGTTATGTGTTGTGTGTAGAGAAGTAAAAAAAAGGTATATGGTATTGAGATAACACAAAATGTGTCCATAATGTAAGACCTATCTTTTGATAATCTCTCAATGCAATGGTTATATAGACCCAATGATATTCTAGTACATCAAATGTGAAATAATATATTTAAATCATTTAATGCAGTATTTCATCTTAGTCATTATTTCTATTTCAGCATAGAAAATGTTAATAATATTACTCAGTATGATTATTGAGAGTAAATGTGTAGGGCATCTGTTCTAACATTTTTTTAAATTACCTTATTTAAACCACTTTACAAAGGAATGATTAAACTTAGATTCTAAAGGATTAGTAACTGTTCATTTTCACAGATATCATAAGATGTAAGTTTCAAAATTGTTCTTTTAGACCCTGTGTTCTATATACTTAAGTTTGTACATATAGTAGCTATACTACAACTAGCTGTTCAAGTTTTAGTCAACTTTGTTTTTCCAAAGAAAAATGTAGGAATTATTGCAAGAACATGTATAATGATCCTAGTAAGAAGATTAGGAACATATTTATAGTATTTTTATCAAACTCCTTAACCTTGCCATTTTCTGTTCTCTTGACCGTTTTTCTGTAATGATTGTTATAGGATCAGAGTGGAAAAGGGCAACTGAAGACATAAAACCCCAATCCATTAGCAATTTAAAGTTGACCTAACAAAAATGATGAAATCATGGTGTGGTATATTGAAAAATAATAGATTGAAGAGACTGAAAATGCCTGTATCAGTATGTCTAGGTCTGATTCTCCTTAGGCTTCCAGATGTCATTAGCATATCCAATAACCAAAGTTTGCTGACATTAACCGTGACTGTTAAGTTGGATTGTCAATATGAACATAAGGAAAGCACACAGCTGGGACTGTTTGGATGAGTCCTGGGTACTTTATCTGGTCTCTGGTACCTCCCTCTTAGGTAGTCTTTCTGGGCTATGGTTCCCTCTCACCATGAAATAAGTGGCTTTGCTCCAACGCATCCTTCAACTTTGATGTTTCTACCATGGAGACAGATGGTATTGGATTGAATGCTTAGAAATAGTAAACTAAATAAATCTACTATCCTTTAAATTGCAAGTTTCTGGTATTTTGTCCCTCAAAAGTTGACCAATACAGAAAATTGATACTAGGAGTGAGGTCATTGTTGTGACTCTCTGCCTGTCCATATGGATCAGAAACCTTTGTAACTGTTTTATGAGAGAAATTTGGAAAGCTTTAGAGATGTGGGCTACAGGAACCCTAGAATACTGTAAGCAGTTGTTCTGGTTGGAGTTCAGAAGACTAGAGTGCTGATTGCCGCTGGCTAGGTTAGACAATCTTAGATGGAGAATCAACATTTACTCCATGATGAGAATTTGAAGAACAGTGAATTTGATAACTATGCTATTAATTGGTCTGGTGGAAGGAATTTCAAGGCAGCTCATTGTTCAGGTTGTGGAATGAGTACTGCTGGCTGCTTTTAAAAGAATGCAAGATGAGAATCTGGTGCAAAAAGCAGAGCAAAAAGTTTGAAAAGTTTAAAATTCAGCCTGAAAGGAAGCTTTGTAAAGTCAGGTCAAAGAGAGTATAGTTACTGAAGAGACTATCACCATTAAAAAGAAAATAGTACTTCAAACTGGAACAGGAAAATGTCTTGAAGACATTTCTAAAATCATTAAGACTCCAACCACTGTGGACTTGAGAGTGACAGTCATAAACCTTTCATCTGAGAAGAAAAACCCTGAACTCCCTTCTCCTAGGCATGAGATACAATTACATTTCTCAATTTCTCACACTGATAAGGAAACACCTCTGCAATCCCTTATCTTCTTTATCTTCTGACAACACATTGTATTGAGTACACAGAAAACACTGTTAGGAGAATCAAAATGTAGGCCATTTGATTTGTAGACTGTATGCAGGCTAATAATTACCAACCTTTTCAGGAAGTACTCCTGGCTTGATGTTAGGCAGGAGATAAGGGACTTGATCCTGTGTTATAAAGTGACCATGGATCTAGAAGTGCCCACTGAAAACGACTGTGTGTTTCTACCAAGTAGTAAGCCTGGACATTATTAATAAGAATTTATAAGATAAAACAGTAACTCCAGGATGCATCACAAGTCAGTTGCATGAATAAGTATCCCAAATCCCTAGTCAGCCACTACAGTTGCACTAGCGATTCTTCTTCAGGCCACATCTGTATTAGTATTGACAGATTCCATATAACTATCTTACAGAAGAAGGAAAGGTTTGAGTTTGTCTCATGAAGTGTTTGGCTCAGTATGTGAGTATAAACTGGAAATGGTCTATCATCACAATACATTCTTTTGCAGAGGTTTTCATAAAATAGATATCAATAGTGGTAGATTATTATTAACTAAAGGCTATACCATATTTCAAAAGAATATTTCTCATTCTAGATCTGAGAAGTGCAGCTATGCATCTTCCAATTCTGCACTGCAACAAAGCTGGCAATAAGTATGACCAGATAGACATGCCAAATTCACCTTCCCAAATGTAGCAAACATTGTTTCAAGAAAATAAAGAAACTTATCAGGTATGTTTCCTTAACAGTGTGAGGAATTGCAGAATATAATGACATCTCATGCCTTGGAATATTTGAACTAAAGACTTTGCTGATATTGAATGTCTCCGAACCTTAGGAAGACCTTATTAAAAAACTTCAAAATATACAATATTGTATTCTTCTAGAAAGCTGGAATTATTAGTCAGTAAGATTTTTATGGATTTTCCAAGAAGACAAAAATCTCCTGGATCAGAGACAAAAGATTATATCACAATACAGGGAGCAAGATGAAAATCAAGTTTTCATCAGTTCTCTATACCAAGACCCATTGAAGTGATGTGGATGGATACAGTGCTACACAGGAGATGCATTTGCATTATAGTCAAGCAACCTTGAGTTTAAGGAGCACACATCTTTTAAAATGAATAGTAAGCCACTCTGATCTATAACCCAGAGGAAACTTCTCCTTCATTATTTTAAACAGTATAAGGCCTACCCTTTTCTTTTGAGAGACACATTATTTGTGTTTTTCAATGCTCTCTGCTACATAAGCATTCTTGGAAAGATAGTCCATAACACATGAAGTCAGTGCCTCAGTTTGCAAAGATGTGGAAACACTAGAGACCCATGAAGAATTGTCTCCCAAAAGGGCTTCCAAGTATTTGCCACTTTTAATACATCTGTTCTGTTCTCTTTGGGGGAACGTCTGAAGGGATCATTACCATATATATTTCCCAGGATACTATAGGGTTGTTCCCCAAGGATATACAGTTTCTCTTTCAGGTAATGGATTATAGAAGGAAAAAAACTGAATGAGACCTGGAATTTTGGTAAGGGAATAGATTTTCATTGAGGTAGGAGGCATTTCCATCCTCATTCCTATACTTAATTTGCTTTTTTCTGTAAATATTAACCAGTGATATTGGAAGATGGCCTATCTAGCTCTTCAAATGTCTTGCCCTGTGAACTATCTTTATACATGCATGGACTCACTATCACTATGACTTTACTGCATATTGTGACAATTGTACCCACTCGTCTTCTGACTGTTAAATACTGCCTTCTGAAATGTACTATCTAAGGATGCTATCCATCCCATTGTTAACAGTGAATACAGTTATATGTCAGCATCTTGTGCAAATTACCAAAAGACAGCCAGCACTGAGCTGCTTCTTAGTAGTGCTGGCATTTTCATCTGTGCACTCATTATTTAGATAAGTAGAGTGCTCCTCTCTAAGCCCTCCTAAAGATTATGAGTATCTTATGGCCTTTCCAGCATTTCCAAATTCCCAACCTCTTAATTTCCTTTTTAGTCATATTTTTATCAAAAACAAAAAAAAGTCTTTGCTATTTTTGAATCACTAGATATGAGCATTTCTTTCTTCCTGTTTCTGCAGGTCATATAAGCATTGCATTTCATTGCCCTTTCTGCAGTAGCAAATCCTGTATTATGAAAGAGCTCTTTTACATCAATAAAGTCTCAAATATCCAAACCCTTGTGTTCCATCTGTTAGGATCCTTGCTCTCAGCGTCTGGATCAGACATACTCATTCACCTCCTGCCTATATATGGAATTTTGGTCCTTTTAGACTTCATTAAGCCTTCCATCAAACTGAAGTTCCTTTCTTTTCCAAACACTACTAAAACTACCCTGGGTATGTTAGGTTATAATTTAATCCTTTTTTTTGTCTATTGATGAGGAAAAAATATAAAAGAAAACAAAACCTTCTTGTCTTTTAAAACAAAAGCCTCTAAATCATTTTCAGCCATAGAAAGAGTATTAACCTTTAATCACAGAGAGATGAGTCAAATTCTCCAGTGCAAAAGTCTCAGAGGAATCTTAGAAGGCAAGTTTGATTGCATTAACTCACATGACCCTATCCTCTTCTTATGGACATACCATTTCTATCATTTCTGTACTAAAAGTGAGAATTAACGCCACAGTGCTTAAAATGAAGTTATGCATAGCCCTGATCCTTAGTCTTTTCTGCTGTTGTGACCAGAAGCTGTTTAGGAATTGTGCTTAGTGTTTAGTGATGAATCTCTTTTAGCCTTTTGTTGGCTTTCTCCAAGCCATTCATAATCCCTATCATCAGTCATTTAATTGCATAGCCCTTAATATTATCAGTTCCCCATTGTTTTCAAACATTGTTAGATCATTCATTTCTATCAACACCAGTTCATCTCACATCAACTCCTGCAAAAGTCTCATATAGTCAAACCCTTATGTTCCATCCATCTATTACCCCTAACCACCATAATAGAAATCACCAGTATCTTTACAGCTAAGTGGTGGAATTCTTATTAAGATGACTCGCAGTTCCAAAATCTCAATTTCATGAGGATTTTCTTTAAGTCATTCCTGATACCAATTGTTACAGGTTTGTTTCAAAGGAAACAAATTCTGAGATGGAAAAGCTTTTGGATCAGTACTTGGTGAGTAAAAGAAACAGGATTTAGAAAAATCTGGCCTGCATTGAAGTTATTAAATGCTTCAGCTGAACCTGTGGAGAACTCTTGAGATGAAATTGCTCTGCAGAATTATCCAGATTGAGGGCAAATGCAGTGGTGTTTTGACCAGTCATTAGATACTGTCCTTGGGTGAGGGTGATTTCTTAACACCAAGGCAATCTGTGGATTGAGTCACAACTAAAACTTGCTAAACACAGACTTTGTCAGCATTTGTGAAAGTGGAAACTTCTTTCCTATCCCAGAGCACAACATCAATAGCAGTAAAACAATGTAACTGTGTTTTATGGTTTAAGAAAAAAAAAAGGTATAAAAAATGTTACAGGAGTAAATTAACAGATGAATTTCAGGATGCCTTTAGGAGTTTGCCCTTCCAGTTTGTGTTTTTTTCTAATCAAAAGAAAATGTTACTTCACATGTCAACATCACCTCAACTACCACTTTATCCCTGAGGACACTGTGATTCCATCAAACACACAAAGATATTCTAGTATCTTCTATCCTCTCTGAGTGATGGAAAAGAAAAGAAAAACACAAAGTAAAAGAGAAAAAGATAAATGAAAATAAACACACCCTTCATCCATCCATTTACTATTGCTTCCTTAATATAACGGAATTCTTGAACTAATTTCCATAAATGTCCACTTCCTCCTTTCTTTTGCCTTTTCTTCTCAACCTACCCTTTCTTCTCAACCTGCTCTAAAGAATTGGTGCCACTTCATGACACTGGACATACTCCTATGAAGGGCCCTAACCACTAACTTGTTATCTGTGTTAATAGCTAGGGTTTTGTGTTTGTTTGGTTTTTAATTCATTTTAAGGTCTCAGTAATATGTAAAATAATTAATGATTCCCTTTTGGAAAATATCTCTTCTCTTTAATTAATACCAATATTTCTCCTGTTTTTTTTTTCTATCTTAATGACTAATATTTTTAAATATCTTTTCCTGAAAACTTTTAGAATGCACCCCTTCATGTCACTGTGCCCCGGGGCTCAGTCTTTATACTCTTCTCTATGACATCTACATTTAATCTCTCAGAAACATTGTCTAATAACTTGGCTTTAACTTCTGTTACTGCCCAAATCTTTATATCTAAATCTGATGTCTCTTCTAAAATACAAAACTATTTATTCTTTTCTTGATATGACCTCTCAATTTAGTTGTCAACACATCAAACTCACCATGACTACAATAGCTATGAATACCTCTGTGTAATTTTTTAATGGCTTCATTATTGAAGAAGTTGCTCAAATCAGGAAACTATGTATTACTATTTAGTCCAATTTTTTTAATGTCCTGTATTACATTCATTGACAATTGACTTATACTTCCAAATTATAGCCCAGTCTTTCTCAATCTTTATCTGTATTCTCTATAGTCGTATTAGTTCAAACCATTACCAACTCTCAGACAATTTTAATGACCATCTCTTCAGACTTTATTTCTCAAGTTTTGCTCTAGCTTACATTTGTTTCCCAAACAAGACCAAAGATTATTTTGGAATTGTAAATCAGATAATACTTTTTCTCTAATTCAAATTTCCTAATACTGTCTTCTTCCAATTAGAATGAAATGTAAACTCATACTGACTTTTACAATCAGAGGATAGCTCTATTCTCTGTATCATCTTAAGTCTCCTTCTTCCGTGCTGGCACTGCTCCAGGCAGAGCCACTCTAGTCTGCAGTCAGGTCTTAGATCACCCCATGCTTATTCTTTTCCAGAGCCACCGCACTGGTTCTGCCATCTGTTTGCGATGACTTCTTAGGTTTGATCATGACAAGCTGTATGTTATGATTCAGTTTCAGTTTAAATTTCCTTTCCTCAAAAATAGCCTGATTTCCGACTTTAAGGGTGTTATTTCATTACTATCCATCGTATTATACTGTTTATTTTCTAAATCTTACTCATTAATATCTGATTTTCTCTTTGACTTTTTCTTACTGATGCAACATATACACATTTAAATAATAACTTACTCAAAGTTACTGTCTCTTCTCCAGTGTTCGTGATGCATTTAATGTTCATAGTAGGAATTTGTGGAAAGAAGAGAGAAACTTTGCAGGAAAAACAAAAAAAAAAGTACAGCTTATTCAGGGAGACAGACTTGTAGAGATAAGAAGAGGATTTAAGAATGGGGCAGACAGGAGGGAGGGAAAGGGAAGGGGAAGTAAAAAATGTGAAATATATATGTATATATGTATCGTCTTTTGATTAATATATTCACTATGGATTGCAAACATAAATAAAAAAATTAATAAGACAGTATACCTTTGTCTGAAAAACTCAGTTTCAGTAAAAGACTAAAATAAGGTACACATTTTACACACTTTGAAATGTACTTGATTCTAGAGTCTTAAGATTTTTTCCTCTAGAATTAATAAAGTACTTATGACAATTAACAAAATGGTATAGTAATACATAAATGTTACAATACTCATTGAAAGAAAAGATTATGGAATTGAATTTAAAATATTTTTAAGTAAACACATCAATACTAAATGCAATTTTAAGTGTTATGTTTCTGAGATTAGAAATGTTTATTAAATTTTCTCTTAATGTTGCATCGCCTGACAAGTAAATTTGTTTCACAAATAGTCGCTTAAAAACTGAAGGATTGCACAAGCTCAAACAATTTTGCAAAGACTTTGTTTCCTTTCTTTATTGAGAAATACACTATACAGCTATCTCTATTAATTGTGATTTTCAACTAGAGTAGATTAAGAAATGCCTAGCAACTTAGAAAAGCACACCTATAGATGGGCCTGTTTGGTTGTTTTCAGAGACGAATGCCGTATCTGTCAACCAGAAAACAGGTAAGACCACCTTTACTGTGAGAGGCAACATCCAATTCAGAGCCCAGATAGAATGAAAAGAGAAGAAAGAGAAAATCAGTTTGTATTTGAAAATCTCCATTCTTCTTAATGAGTGCTTGTGCTATTGCCTTCACCTGTGGATATCAGTCTCCAGTTACTTCAGGCTCTCCAGGGAGCTCGCAGGCCCTTAGTCTTGGACAGGCATGGTATTCATGATCCCTCTTGTTCTGAGAATTTTTGCTTCTTGGGATGACCAGCTACAATATCTTCCAGCTCTCCAGCAGATGGCAATTGTGGATTGTACACCTAATCTTGCAACTTGGTCTAATAAATACTAAAGTATCTTGCATACTAATATATATATATATATATGTATATATATTTGATAACATATTATATTTATTCTTTTCCTCTAAAGAACCTTAATCAATACAATAAGTTTGGTAATTTTTCCAACAAATTGCTGCGTGAAAATTGTTTTCCAGTATGATAGAATGAATCACTCCTAGGCTGATCATACAATTAGCAACTATGAAGACTTGAAGCACCTCCCATAATCATTAAATTATGCCCATTGAACTATAAGAACATATGCTTATAATGAATTAAAAAAGTAGGAAATTACACGAGAAAATTGGCAATATATTTAAAAAGTGAAAACTTTAGCACCACAAAATATAGTATCTGAAGTAAAAATATCACTACTTGAGCTTAATATTAAATTGCAATGACAAAAAAATAGAACAGTGTAGGGGTGGGGATGTAGCTCTGCGCTCTAAGAGCCTGCCTGGCAAGCGCAAGGTCGTGAGTTCAATCCCCGGTGCCGAAAAAAAAAAAATAGAACAGTGACAATCAGGACAGTCTTTATCCAATATGATACAATAAGAAAATATAGCAAAACAAATAAAATTCAAAGGACTATGGCGAAAATATTAAAATTCTGCACATGTTTAGTTTTATTCCTTGATGAAAGAAGTGACAAAGGGGAGGATATTAGTCAAACTATCAATTGGGGAAAAAAGCAGAAATGTTTTGTTGATTGAAGCTTGAACACAAGAATAATAAATATGAAAAAAATTATGCATATTATAATGAAAACGATAGGAACCGAAAAAAAAAAATAAAACAATCAGAGAAAACAACACATTTGATAGAGGTAAACAACTGGGAACACTTTATGAAAACCAACAGGGTGAGTGAAAAGGAGTTTTTAAAGTGCAGAAAAAATGGTACCAGTCTGAATATTTATTTAGTAAAAATATTATTTCAGAAGTAAAATCCAATTAAGACATTTTCCTACAAAAAGAAACTGAGGATTCACTGCAAGGAATCCTGAACTACATGAAGAGTTATCCAAAGATCTCCAGCCAAAGGAGCAATATTACAGGAGAGAATCTCAAATCTCCAACATGAATGGAATTATAGTTATTAACTGAGTTAATATATTTTAAAAATTATTGTTTCCTCTTTATTTAAAATCAAAAATACTGTTCTGATGTGTGTGTGTGTGTGTGTGTGTGTGTGTATACAGGATAAAGCGCTAAGTTTACTCAGTGTTTGTATATTTCAATTGAATTGTTACAGTATTAATGAAAAATGTGAAAAGTTAAATATTCATAGGGTCATATGTAATATAATACTTCCAAATTTGCACGGAGTTACATTTAAAGGTTTATGAATAAAATACAGTTTTGAAAAATGCATATTTCAAAGGAAAATGGGAAGAGGGTTGATGATAATGAAAAACTAGAGTAAAGAAACAAGACGGGGCTGGGGATTTAGCTAGGTGACATAAGTGCCTGTCTGGCAAGCATGAAGTCTTGAGTTTGATCCCCGGTGGGTGTGGTGGCTCACGCCTGTATCCCAGCACTCAGGAGGCTGAGATTGGAGGATTTT
>RJWT010003781.1:0-35352 GCA_004365215.1 Cuniculus paca | reverse complement strand
ACATCATACTTCTAAAATTTGAATTAGGTTATGTCATACTTGTGCTCAATGTCTTCCAGAGGTCTTCATTTCACTTAAGATATAGTTGGAGTTTTGATAGTGGCATAGAAAATCTGAGGCAACTGATTTTGTCATTTCCATCTACTTCATCTTCCACTTTTTTAACTGTACTGTCTCTTTGATCTGGCTGCACTGGCCACTGGGCCATTCATGTAATCTCCATACCCATTTCAACTCAGAGCCTTTGTACTTGCAAGTCCTGTGCCTTGCACTGTGTTTTACCTGGACAGCCACTCAATTCCCTACAACACTTGAGTCTTTGCTCTCATTCCTAGTGAACACTTCTCTAACCCTCCCCTTTTAAATTGAATCTTAATATATCCTATTACTTTGTTGTGTTAGTTGAAATTTGCTTGGTCCCCGAAAACTTTTCACCATTTAAAATGACAGACATATGAATATTTAATTTGTTGCCTATCTTTTACATCTAGAATGTTATTTTTATGAAGTCATGCAATTTTATTTAATTTTTCCTCTGCTGTATCAATTGTAAGTAACACAGCACTTTGACGTAGTGCAATATGGGGATTAAGAATAATTTATGAATAAATAGATGTGTGAATGAAACTTTCTTAAAATTAGCGTCAAATATTACTGTTTCAATTTTTAGAAAGAGACAGATAAAATGGCTCTTTAATTTTGCAAAGCAAAACTCATTTTAAAATCTGAAAATTCTATGAACATATTCCGAGTTAGGTATTAGTCCAGTGTGACTGTAATCCAGTCAGTACAAATATCTACAACAAAAATTATAAAAATATCAGGTTTGGAATTATGAAAATATGGGCACATGGCCAGTAGTTAAAGAGTATTTGATTTTTGTTGAGGAAAATCGTTTACTCTGTCTAAGCCTTAATTTCTTTTTTGTCAGAATTAAAGATTAAAATGTAAAACTCCCTTGAAATGAGGATTAGTTGAGATGACGAATATAAAATCTTTAATTATAGTAAGCGCTCATAAAGAATACCATGTTTAAAAGAGGAGAAATTCTTTAAACATTCTTTAAAAGTTTTTAAAATAGTACAGCAACTTGTTTTGTATATATTTATTAAATACCTTTTCAGTGAATAATAGTTACAGTCTTTTGGGGGGTCACATAACATTATATGGACTTTATGATGTGAATCATACTTTTCTATGACATTTTTATCATTTTGTATATACTTTTATATGCTAGAACTTTTAAACACATATTAGTTATGTTTTATATCTTTATTCGTATTCATGGCCTCATATACATAAACTATTAATATTCTCATTCATGTATAAATATTAAGAAATCTTGACACCTTTAACAATTACAGTTTATAAACTAGTGATAAAAAAATGCACAGTTGTGATAATATACAAGAGAAATTCAAATTTCTCCAACCTAAAATAACTTTATAAACTACAGCTATAAATGAGATGGTAAAATTGAATTCATTGCCTTTCTATAACTACATTTTTAGAGTCTGTAGCACTTTTCTTTTATGCCTTTTAATGTTTTAATCCAAAGAGAATATGTGGATTGTGAGAAAATATATGTCCTTAACTTAATACTTAGTTTTATGTAGACACATTTTACATTTTAAATTTACTAACTTATCCTCCAAAATCTTAATTCAAATTTAAATATAATTGTCCAATATTTGTAATTTGCAAAATTACATAAGTTACTGCAAGGCCTGTTATACACACCTGATAAAGGGAATCACCCTTTTTCATTATGAGGATTGCTGTGTACAGTAATCTCAGATCCCATAAAGTTGTATCAGCATATGTGAACATCAAAGAAATAAGGTAATGCAATTCTTTACCCTCAAAAGTAAGTCACAGGAAAACACAATTAGAGATGACAACCCAGCTTAACCCACTCCACAGGTGTCTTTATTTACTTTCTTGTTACTGGAACAAAATATCTGACACTCACATTTTAAAGGAGACATTTATTTTGATTCACAGTTTCATAAGATTCTGTGCATGGTTGGCTGGCTAAGATACAGAAAGTGCTTGGTGAAAGGGCCTGGTACAGAGGAAAGCAGCTCATTTCTTGGCAGGCAGGAATCAGAGGGAACAGGGAGGAGCCAGGGAAGGAGATACACCCTTCAAGGTCATGCTTCCTATGACCAACCTCCAACCAGGCCCCTTTCAACAAGACAGCTTTGTTACTTTGGAGGTAATCCTGACTCTGTACCAAAGGCAGCTGACACATTTGACAATGTTTTGCCATTAGGGCATTTGTTTAACGTTTTCCTACTAGAAATTATGAACCTCAAACACTTCTTAAACCCTAAAAATATTTAAAACACATTGAAAGAGTATGTTAATTCCAAATTTTTCTTTAATCATTCTGCATTAGTCCTTTCAGTTATTGAGTAAGGATGATATTGAAGTACTGAAGATTTATTGCTTTTGTGAGAGTGAAGTAAAGATTTTTTGGCGGGAAGCAAATCTCATTTGAGTAGATAGATGGTTTCTAAGGCATTTTGATTTGTCTGTTTAAAGGCTATTTTCCTTTCTTTTTTTCCGAAGGTGGTTTATTTCAGTATAATTACTGGGACCATCAATATTTGAACATTATCTGGAGAGGAACTGGAAGTACTTGGTAGAGAACCAGTTGTTTTACAATATTCTATGTAATATGTACCCTTGTGAGTGTTGTATTTAAATCTTTTTATTTTGTGGAAAAAAAGTAAAACAGAATTTCAAAGCAAAATATTAGTAGAATAACAATAGTTAATATATTGCTTCTTGTCATCTTCAAAGTAATTACCCAGAGTACAAGATTTAAAATATTCTCCAATTGATATTAACTTGCTTTATGCTAAAGGAATGAACTTTTAAAAGTCTAAATGAAATTGGGTTATTTAGCTCTGTTCTTGTCAAATACATAAAATAAATGTTTCATATTGTTTACAGATAAGAGAAAACTGTAAACTGTATGTCGTTATTTAAAAGAAACTGAAAACAATAGGAAAGAAAGGGACAAATTTGAGAATTGGGCTCCCTAAAATTGTTTCTTTTCCCTGAGAGGATACAGGTTAGAATCAAGATTGATGCTAAAGAAAAATCTAACTTTATTTTTATCATAAGGGGGATAAATTAATAAACTCTAAAATATGAGAAATCTCAATGTAGGACAAATTTCTCTTTTTTGTGAAAGCTGAAAGGGAGGCATATGATACTGTGTATGGTGGTGGAGCATCTCAATCCTTAGAAATAACTTTCCACAGTGAAGTCAAAGCATTTGGGGATGCATTGCAGTGCATTCTCAGATTATTATGCTCAGAAATTAGTAAAATTTAATTACAGTGACACTTTGGACTGTGTAATACCTCTTGAGTCCAATGAGTTACTGCAAGAGGAAAGGTCCTTTGATAGAAAAGGAACTGTGATCATTAATTGAGATATGTTAATTTGACTTAAAAACCACTTTGCAGGTTAGTAAAGTTCTGGGTGTGTCTGTAGATGATTGACTTGTAGGCCAGCAAGCTGAGAGGGGAAACACTACCCAAATGTGGGTGGTACCAACCAATAAGCTTGCAGCCTGGAAAGAATAAAAAGGGAAATAGAATGTGTGCCCCCTTTTTTGGAGAAGCTTCAATTTTTGGTGCTGCTTTGGTTGCCTTTTAATGCTTGTCTCCAGTGTCTTCAACCTTCCATTATAAACTCCAGCCTTCTAACACAGACTGAGTTTTCAACACCAACTCTCTCTACAGTGAGCTTTAGGTTCTTCAACTATTGACTGCTATCAAATCATCTAGTTCTTTCTCGCACAAGGAACCATTTTGGATTCTTCTGCCTCTGAATCTGCAGATAGCCATTGTGATCCTTCTTCCTCTGATCCTGTAGCTCTTCCTCTTCAGATCCTATAAGCATACTAATAAATCCCTTTCTATAAATTTCAGTCTATCAATTGATTGATAGATTATTTTCCTCTAGAGGACCCTAATTAGTAAAGGAAGCTAATCTAACAAAAAGAAAGCAAAATTTAAATAATTTAACTAGGTCTGGACCTGACTCTGTGGTTCATCCAACTGTCTGTGAATAATTAACTCCCACTTAAATTTTTCTTTAAATAGACAGAAATGTGATAACATTTTTCCTTTTCCTCCAGAATTTTAATCAAGTTAAATTTAATTTTTGGTCTTTGGTAAACAAAAGTAAGTGTAGTTATTGAAAGAAAGCTGTTAAAATTGAGATTATTGTGGCCTCTCAGACTGAAGAGCCAATTTAAAAATATCCATGCAAAAGTTGCATGTGGTTTTGGGTTGTATTATGATGGAAAAAAATACTGGAAGATATTTCATAGATTTCAGTTTCTAATGGACCCAGAATTGGCCTGCCTGTTCAAACAAGCATCTCTTAGATTTTGTATAGAGTGTGTACTTAAAATGAACCCCATTCATTTTTTTATTCAATTTTCTGGATGAAATACTTAAACTCTATAATTATTTCTGATTTTAAAGGCCAATATATTTTTTGTCTTATTCACTTTAAATGGACCTTATTGTTTTGTTTTGTTTCTTAATTTTAAAGAGAATAAAACAAAACAAAGCAGTAGAACAGAACAAAGCAGATCAGAACAGAGCAATGCAAGCCACAGAGGACCTCAAAACAAGACCAATGGAAATCAACAGTGACTACCATTGTGTCTTTTGTTTTCTTCGAAATAATTGTTCATACCTTCACACACAATAAATTCAAACAAAACAGAATAGTATAAAACCAATCAAAACAAAAGAATGAAAGCAATACAGACTTTCAAACCAGTCAGCAAAGAATCACCAATGACTACCATAATGTCTCTTGTTTTCTTCAAAATAGCTGTCCATACCTTCTCACATATTGCAATCAAATAATAAAGAACCAACTAAAACCAATCAAATCAAAGAGTAAAAGCATTATTGGGCTTCAAAACATGATGAGAAGAAATCAGCAATGGCTACAATAATGTCTCATTTTCTTTAAAGTAGCTGTTCATACCATCACCTTTAATAAAAAACAGTTCTTATAAACTCTTTAGGAGTAGTTCTAGGCATGTATAAGCCTACATATGCACATCATCTTCTCTGTGCTAGACAGAACGACAAAATGAAACACAAGAAAAACAAGAAAAAAAAAAGACAAGTAAATGACAACAATAGAGAGCCCAAAACAATAACAATACAGTCCTCCAGAACAAGGTGACAGGACCATACCAAAGGTTGTTATTTTGTATAGTTATCTTCAAAAGAGTTACTCAGATCAATTTTGCATGTCTGTGTCTGGTAATCTGGACCTTATTGTTTTAAGAAAATATTTTAAAATCTTTTCAAGAGGCACAGTTTTTGCCCATGTAAAATATTAGATTAATATTCCCATAAGCGTAATTAGTTTTTACAAATTCTTGAAAACATTTCAATATTCTACATTTACACTGATTTTGGAAAAAGAGGTGGAAAAGAACTATCATACAGTAAGTCTCCTCACTATATTTTATACTTTTGAAAAATGTAACAAAAGCCATTTCATCTCTATGTCATCTTGAAGACATTCTAATTAACATATCAGATATTGTATATTTCTCTCAAAATTTGTTTGTAAATTTTAAGGCAGTTTTAGATTAATTTCAAAAATTAGAGTTAAGAACTGATAGGTCTCATATGTTGCATCCAGTTTCCTCTGCTAGTAAAATCTGATTTTTAAAAAAAAATTATATTATTGGAACGCATTTACAATACACGAAGTTTACATTTATCTTAGGGACTAGGTATATATATTTAACATATCTCGATTTGTTTCATTCCTCTTGTCCTCTCCACCTATCTCCCTGTCTTTAGATTCCTTTTCACTATTTCATTTAGATTCCTATTCACTTTAGATTCATTTTTCACTATTGTTATTATTATAATTAGTTCATATTGATGAATATAATGTTTGCCTTTATGTGGATATTTGGTGCATTATATGATGCCTCATAAAAGTTATATCTTTATGATGAATTTGGTAAAAATGTTAATATTGTTATATCAGCCAATATAGATATATTATTCTTTACTAAAGTACATAAATTATTCAAAATTCCTTAGTATTTACTTCATGTCCTTTTGCTATTCAAGGATCCCATCTAGAACACCACATAAAATTTCACCTCAGACTCGTCTTACCAGTGACAATTACTTTCAATTTTATTATACTTGATATTTTTTACAATTTCGAGTAGCACTGGTCAGAAATTTTGTAGAGTTCACCTCAAATGATATGTGTCCTATGCTTTTCTTATGATTAGATTATGGCTATGTATTTCTGTGTGTGTGTGTGTGTGTGTGTGTGTGTGTGTGTGTGTGTAAAATCAGACAGGCAAACTGCCATAATTTTGGAACTTGTTTTATGGATTGATAATGTGGTTAGATTATTTTCTCATATTCAGCATCCCAAACTGTCATCTGCAGACCTCTGAATGGTTTTTAAAATGGCATGCATTAAAGTTACACTTTGTACTACAAAGTTCTTCTAGTTTTAAAACATTTGCCATGTCATGTTTCCACTCTTACAATATTATGCAAAATTGTTTTACACTCTAAAAATTTTTATACACTTTACCTATTCAAACATTCCTATCTTCCAAATCCTTCACAACTCATTTTTATGTTATTTTTATTTATATTTTATTTATATTTATCAACTGCCATCCAAAAATAATGCCTTTCTAGAAATTCATGCAATTGAAATCATACAGCATAGATACTCTCTTTTTAGAGAATATCTTTAATTTTCAAGATGTATTTAAGGTTAATCCCTATTCTTTTGTCACTTAATACTTGTTATGGTTTGTGTCTAGGTGGCCCCCCAAGCCTCATGTAGCCATGAAGGCAGCTGAATCTAGCATCTGTGATTGGTTTGTTGTTTAGCGCTGGGATTAGTGATGTGAGTGCTGTACCGGCCCTGGGTGGAGCTGGCATATAATATAAGGGCAAGAAGGAGTCGTGTTTCCCTCTCTTTTGTTTTTCCACTCTTGTTGCTTGTGGGCTGACACTAATGGCTGCCCTTCAGCAATGCCACCCTGCCTTGGAGCCAGCTGAGTATGGACTGAAACCTCCAAAACTGTAAGAAATAAATCTTTCCTTCCTTCATTTTGAGTGTCAGGTATTTTGTCTCAACAAAGGGAGAAAAGTAACAAAGACAATACTGTATACTAGTGCCTCTCATTTCCATCAAAGATATATACAAAGATCCCCAGTAAATGCCTGAGACCAATGGATAGTGCTAACCCCTTTGTGTACTATTTTTTCATATTAATGCATAACTAAAATAAAATTTAATTTATGAAATTAGGCATAGTAAGAGTTTAGCAACATTGACAACAAAATAGAGTACAACAAATATAACAAATATAAAAATATACTGTAATAAGAATTCTTTAAAATGTATGATTTATTTATTTCTAGAATTTTTTCATTAGATTTGGATGGCAGTTGATTATAGGTAAATGAAACTATGGAATCCAAAAATCATGTGATATGACTATATTTTTTCTATAAATCATATTCCATTGGATAAATGTTTCCTTGTATTATCTTTTGGCTTATTGACAAACATTTAAGTTACTTCCACTTTTGAGTGATTACAATATTTTACATAGATATATATTTTTTAATCAGTTGAATAAATATTGCTAAGTATGATTACTGAATTATATGACAACACTATATTTAAAATTTAAGAAAGTTAAAACTGTCTTCCAAAGTGGCGGTAACATTATGCATTCCTATGAATAATTGAATTTATTCTTGGTCTATTATAAGTCCTATTTTTCAGTAATAAATGTTAATTTTCTTAAAAATTCAACCATTTTTGAAAAGGTTCAATAGAATATTTATTATTTAAATTTAATTTGTACAGCATCTGGAGAAGCATTGATCAGTGTAACGAAATATCATCTCACAGAGATGCTAATAAATTAGTTTAAAGGAAAGATGAAATGAAGGTCAGTTCACTATCGACATACCACCTCATTGAACACAGATATCAGTCAAATGCTTAAAAACGTACTGCTTTCTAAGAGGTTGATAATTGCCTCACAGTTTCACTTATGAACTGCATATGAGAGTAAATACTTTTATCAATTAAATAAATTATGTTTTACTCTGATTAAAATTCTCTTTATTATATGTAGACTTATTAAGATTAAAAAGGGAATAGCTATTTAATGTGTCTCCCATTTTCACATATATTTTACTTTTTAGATTTGTATTCTAATGGAGTTTTTCCTCAAATTCAACTAGTCAGTAAATAATGTACTTTTCCCATGAATTTGAAATATCAGCTGTCTTATGTGAGTTCTTTTCTGAGGGTAAAAGTTTAATGATAAAATTTATGATAACAAAAATCCCAGGCAAGCAAAATCTCTTGAGCTCTAGCTTTACTGTGTCTGTTAAACTTTCTACTGCAGCCATCATAAGGGATCATTTAAAGATTTTTTTATTAAAATAAAACTTACCTATATTGCAAAATGTGTCCATCTCTACTTTTTCTGAGGTATGTTTTTGAAACTTCATAATGACCAAATAATCCTCAAAACACTGCTGAGAGGTAACTCAGGTTATAATGGTCTAAAAAATTCATTTTTTTATCTATGAATGGATTTTTGTTTTTAGCTTTGATGATTCTTTTGTGCTGATTTAGGGGATATCTGGAGCCTATTCACAGACGTGGCCTTTCTGCAATAGTTGTTCAAGAGCAGAATGAAATGTGAGTCTATTAAAAGTGGTTATTTGAGCCGCCCAGACGTTGGTGGCTGATACAACCACCAATTGCTCTAGAATGAGGTCAGCCGTGCTATTGGAAAAGAAAAACATGTGAAATTTTTCCAAATTAATAAACCAAATAAATGTCTAAAATATGATATTGCTAGTTAATGTTAAGGTTCTATTCTATAAATAAATAAAACAATATCTGTGGCTTTACCATTCAGTAAAACACATCATGATAATGTGTGTCATGTGCCGATGTGAAATAACATCAATGAAGCAAACAACACAAATTAAATTTGAGTGATCTGTAAACTCTTGGTAACACTTTAGCAGGTAAAATTAGATTGTAAATATCTTCTATAAAATGGAAACTTGAACAAGGGCAGGATTTTAAATGCATTGTAATGTCTTAACTTTCCATTTGTTCTGAAACCTCATAAGGAATTGTTATCTGTTGTTTTCTATATTCCTCATTCATTGTGTGGTATGTTGTGGAATCTCATTTTTATTTGCTATTTTCATTTCCTTAGTAAGGACGTTTAGTGTCTTTTCATGTGGTTATTTGGTGAGGTATCAGTTCTTTCATACAGTATTTTTTTTTCTTTTTTCTGGAGTTGTAACGTAAGGAGGTATTTTTTGTGTTTTTTTGTTTGTTTTTGTCTTGTCTTTTTTTGGGAGAGGAGGGTAGTGGGAATCAAACTCACAATCTCACACTTACCAGGCAGGAGCTGTGTCACTGAACTATATCCCCAGCCCCTTTTATGCAGGTTTTATTGGAATGTTTTATTAAACTGAGATTTGAAGAATTTCTATATCGATCTTAAATATCATTACTTACATATTTTGCCAATATATTTTTCCTATCTCTGTCTTGTCATTTTATTTTCTTAGAAGTGTACTTTGAACAATGTAAGTTTTTAACTATGGTGAAATTTTTCTTTTATGAATTACATTTTTGATGTCAAATCTAAGAAATAGTGCCAACAAATGGTCACAAAGTTTTTTCTCTTTCCTGTTTTCTAGAAGTGTTACAGTTTTAATTTTTTCAACCGCATTCATCATGAGTTAACTTTTCTATATGGTCAGAGGATGGGCTGCTGTTCCTTTTTTAATCATATGGGACATTTCTGGGAATGGCAGTTTTGTGTGTGCAGTCTTTTGACCTCCATTTGGCCACAAAAGAATGGATTTCGAGTCTGGAATGGATCCTTAACAAGAGTTGCAGAGCCCACAGGGCTTGTACTCGGCTTCTTGACTTATGCAGGCTTATGCTTTCCTATTGTATGTTCCATATATATCTTTTTGCTCTGTTTAGGTATGGGCTGCATATGGCACCTGGCCCATCGCACCGCTCTTTCTGTCCTTCACAGGAAGAGGACGGCATCATTCCATCCTGTCAGGAGAAGGATGTGTGTGACCAACTGTCCCTGTTTGTTGGCCAGTGAAGTTCCACTGGCTGTGACAGACTGACATGAACCATCGAAGCTGGTGTTGTGCCTCATATCAGGAGAAGTGTAGTTTCATCCAAAATGTGACCACAGTGTTTTTTCTTGAAGATTGCGACACCAACGTGATTAACATGACAGTGTGGAGTTCTCCCTTGGGACTTACTGATGTTTTCCTTAACAGATCTAAGTTTTTGTTTTTGTTTTTCTAGAAACATTGAACTAGCCAAGAAAAAAATATTTCCTTAAAAAATTTGCATCATATACATTAACAAGAATATCATACATTATAGAAAATCTAAGACTTATACACAAAAGAAAAACTAGAGCAGGATGTGGGATTTCAGATATGAATTAATTAGCATATTTATTTAAAAACTGAATAGATATCTGACCTACTTTGTGAGAGCCTTATCTGTGTTCTATTTTGCTATTATAAAATAAAATAATTACTCCAGTGAAACACTTTTACATTATCCATAAAGGAAAAAATAATTCTACATAATGAAAAATGAATAATTACCTCATTATTAACATTGAGAGTAGCCCAAGTAATGATTTCAGTTACAGATTTATAGCCATAAAGATAACTTGCTGAAAGCAATTTACATTTCATTAGTTTGCTCTGATACAATCCAAATTCTTAAGGAATCCTGTGGTTATTGTGATGGTTAGGCTGGAATGTCAACTTGACTGGATTTGGGAGCTCCTAGGGGCACTGAAATTGTACACCGTGGGTGTGTGTAGATGGATCAATCACCTTCCCAAAGGTGAGCCCATAAGGCTCTGGAGGACATCTCTGTATGAATATATAAACCGTAACAACAATCGTCAATCATGCATTTCTAGGAGCATCATCATCTCTGGTCTTACTTATTCCAAGCAACAACTTTACCTGACCCCAGAAGCCATCCCACAAACTTACCAATTTCAGACACCAAATCTTGAAACTGCGAAGTCAGGAAATACCCCAACTATCAGCCCAATTAGATGTCATGAAAATACTCAAACAGCAGTTATGTGTGACAGCAGAACACAGTAGTCTCACTGGACACCAAAGGCAAAGGTAATATTCCAAACAGAAAACCCCAAATAAGCTTTGCCTACTAGGAGTTATTTATAGGTAGCCCTTCAAGAATTGCTGGCTGCGTAAATAGTGAAGTTTTGTCCCTGAGAAAACATTTGTGCACTCTGGAAGAGTGTATCTTCAAATGTGCAAAGAGCAATTCAAGGAACAAAGGGTTAAGAAAAATAGGAAATCATGAAACTTCCAAAAAAATTAATAGAGCTCCAAAGTGGATCCCAAAGATATAGAGATATTTAAATGTCAGGCTAGTAATTCAGAGTAAACCTGGTGAAGAAATTGAGTGAATTACCAGAATATATGGAAAGAAAATTAAATAAAATTTGGAAAACAATATATGAACAAAACAAAAATTTTAACAAATAGAAGCAATGAAAAATAAACAGAAACACTGGAAATGAAAATACAATGAATGAAATGAGAAATTAATTGCAAAATTTTGTCAGCAGATTCAATTAAGTAGAAGAAAGAATCTATGACTTTAAAGACAGGAACTGTGTAATTACCCAGTTATAGAAGAAAAAAAGAGAATGGAATGAAAAAGAATAAAGTAGAACTGTGGAAATTATGGGACAACATTAACAAGCCTAACATTCTCATAAGAGGAAAGAAAAAAAGAAATCAAAAAGTATAAAGAAACATAGACCAAAGCATTCCAAATCAGTGGAGATACCAACTTCCAGTTACAGGAAGAAAAGAAGTCTCCCAATTCCACTCAAACATGAGTTCACCAGTCGACATAATAAACTCTCAAATGATTTAAAAATTATAATTCATTATATAATGTGAGAACAATGCATCTGTGCATGATGATACGAAAGCAGCCAAAGAGACTTTAGAAACAACAGAATAAATGTCCATATTATATCAATGGCGAGTGGAATTTCATTCATGAGACAGCTAAGTCTCATGTTTCGAATCATCCAGGGCAAGGTTACAGTCTTGCATGGGGTGATGTTGTGAACTACAAATTAAAACCCATTGTCACATGGCACAATGAGAACCCTAAGTCCTTCAAACATATCAGCAAGCACAAACTGCTGGGTACTACAGGACCAATTAGAAGTTATAAATGACCCAGATATTCCTCCAAGATGCTGCCATAAATTCTATGCAAGTGAAATGGAGAAATACTATCTGGAGAAGGACATGCCTTTTAGGATTCTCTTTTGTGTTGGCAACATTCTTGCATTTTCTTTTTATTAATGACCATCAATCCAATGCTAAAGTGATATTTTTCTTTCCAAATCTCACTTTTTTTGTCCAACCAATGGATGGTACGAAACAAGAAGGCAGGTATTTTAGATATAGAAAGATGACCAGAGGGAGGATAAGGTAAAGGAGAGGAGAGTAAATGGCTGGAAAATGATCAGGATATTTTGTATCCATTTACCAAGTCCCAAAATGAACATCAACATTATATGTTGCAAAAGTATACTAATAAAATAAATAAACTTAAAACTTAAAAATTAAAGGAAATGAAAAGCCTCAGGCAGGTCCATCAGGAGGGATTGCAGGTGTCCTTATCCCAGGAGTGAGAGCACTAGGGGCAAGACAGTGACACTGCAGGACTTCACTACAGTGTGTGCTTAAGTCGAAGTCTGTAACAAAAAAAAGTTTAAATTGTAAAATAAAATTTAAAATAAATAAAACTAAGGTACATCTTGTAAAAATAAGGATATAATGAAATAAATAATTTTGTATGATTGTAGAATATGTGTCTCTTAAATTAATTGTTACTTTAAAAATTTACAGTTTCAATTGGTCATGGTGGCACACATCTGTAATCCCAGCACTCCGGGAGGCTGAGGCAGGAAGATTGGAATACCAAGTCTGGCCTAGGCAACTTTGCAACTTTGTGAGACTGTCTCAATGTGAAAGGGAGAGAGAAAGGGATAGAGGGATAGTAGGAGAAGAGAGAGAGGAGCAGAGAGGGAGAGAGGAAAGGAGAGAGGAAGGAAAGAAGGAAGGAAAGAAGGAAAGGAAGGAAGGAAGGAAGGAAGGAAGGAAGGAAGGAAGGAAGGAAGGAATATAGGTTAGTGTGAAAGTCTTGGGTTTCATCTCTAATACTTTCAAGGAAAAGTAAAAATGTTATAGTAACCTACTACTAAAATATTACTGAAGATAGAAATTTTTAAATTAAATTCAATGTGGTCTAAGTAAGCAATGTGTATAAAGTCCACTGTAGTGCACAGCGCCCAGTAATGTCCTGCATCTGTATATTCAATCACCAGTCACTGATTGGCCTGAGTAACATGCAGTTCTGCAAGTTCTACTGATGGTAAAAGCCCTATACACATTTCCCATTTTTCATCATTCATACTATTTACTGTAACTTGCCTATGTTTATATACAAAATTACTTACCAGTGTGTCACAATTATAGTACTGCGTTTAGTACAGTAACGTGCTTTCTAGGTTTGCAGCGTTGGGACAATAAGCTATATGAGATAGTCTTGGTTGGTGTAAGTACACTCTATTTTGCACAATGTTGAAATCACCAAAAATCACATAGTTCAACACTAAGTAACACATGACTATACATTAAACCACGTGTGAGTGTACATGTTACAGAACAGCTGCATGAAAATAGAAAAAAAAATTGCTTTAGGTGTAAATAGTACTAATGGGAATGCCACATATTTTTATTACCATTATTATAATTATTAAAGTGTTCTTCAGGATGAAATCTTTTTTTTAACATCTAAAAGATTTTGGTACTTTGAATCTTTTTTACATAGGTTGGATAATCTTTTTCAAAATACTGAAAGATATATTGAAGTGTGCAGTTTTTGCTGATACGTATTTTCTTCAATCTTAGTTATTAACTGTATAGTTAATTCCAGTAAATCTATTCATAAATTTAAAAAAATAACTTGAAAAGAGGTTCTTATCCACAGAAGCAAATCTGTTTTAGAATTTAAGATATTCATTAAGCCAGACATGGTGTCACACACCTTTAATGCCATTACTCGGGAGGCTGAGGTAGGAGAATCTCTGCCAGTTTGGGCCTACCTGGGCTGCATGGTGAGCTCAAAGTTAGCCTGAATTACATAGTGAGGCCTTCTATCTAAAAAATGAAAGAAAGAAAGAAAGAAAGAAAGAAAGAAAGAAAGAAAGATCCATTAAGTATTAGAAAAGTATAGCACATGTTGAAAATTATAAGAGTAATCGTTCTAACACATACAAAGTAAGCACTTATTCTCAAAATACTAAGGACTGGCATGTAACAGAAATTTTGAAAATACTTGCTACAACTTGTGAGTGTAGGTTTTTATCCAGGGTTCTTAAAAAAATTCTATATCACCCTGAGCAACTACTTTAAAGACAACGACATGTAATGTATTAAAAAACAACAACTATATCCCCTGATCGAGAAAGAATGAACCCTGTGGAAAGAATGCAACACCCTGAGATTTTAGCAGGAATAGAGGAGAGGGATGACATGTGCTATTTAAAGACATATTACATTAATAAGAAGAGGGAAGAGTTTGAAACACTGGATTAAATAAAAGTCCCGGTCATCTGCATCTTTTATTATTTATAAATGATTGGCCTCAGACCAGGCATGGTGGTGCATGCCTGTAATGCCAACACTCAGGAGGCTGAGACAAGAGGATTGCCATGAGTTTGAGGCCAACCTTGGCTGCATAGTAAGCTCAAGGCCTGCATAAACTACATGGTGAGACTGCCTCAAAAACTAAAAAAAAAAAAGAGAAGAAAAGAAAAGAAAAAAAGAAAAAAAAAACTCTATCAATAAAATAATTAGAAATACCAATTCAGAAGGAGAAACAAAATCACTGTATTGGAAAGAAACAGGAAGATAGACAGCTACCTTGTTGAGTAAGATAGGGAGTTCGGAGATGGAATTTGGGGTCCTTGTTCTCCACCCCTTTGATTACACGGTGAGAAAGAGACTCTCCTTTTTAAGAGTTATTATGTCTTGATTGATTTGGGGCTCTGAGACCCTTGATTTGGTCATTGTCCCTCTCATTGCTCACATGCACAGTTTTTTATAAGCACTTCTGTGGCCTCTTTGTGCTGTCCAAGAGCTTATCTTGTGAGAGTTACAGCAAAGCCCACATTCAAGGACGAGTTAACAGAAAGAGATACATGTACATTTTAGTATATGAATATAGTGAGAGGAAAAATAAAACATATGTACATTATGTGTGTGTGTGTCTAGGGTTAGTGCATATTTTATACACTAAGTGAGTGTTTTTATAATATAGTCCCTCTCCCCACCTTATTTTTTCTTGTGTTTAATTGGCGGTGGAGGGAGGAGGTAATTGAACCCTGGAATGCAGTGAGGCAGCCTAATCATCTTTCTTTTTCTTACCTCTCTCTCTTGTAAGGGCTTAACTGTTCATTTGTCAGTTACCTCTCTGAGGCCCTTTAACTTTCCCTGCTTGTCCCACCACTTTGGTTACAAACTTAAATGATTTCAGAATAAATTCTGCTAAGTCCATTTTTTATTAAATAACAGTATGCACATATTGCTAATGAAAAAATTTCAGTGTAGTAAGTTTAAATTATCAGAATAGTTCCGCGTTGTACAGTACATGTACTGACATGACAATCTTATTACTAAAATTATTGTTAAATTTTCCTTTTTCATAAATAGCAAAAATACTTCTGACCAATTCTACTAAGCATGTAAACCATTTTTCCATTAAGTGTAGCTTGTTGGTATGATAAATTGAGGTTAAATGTACTAAAGTGTTTATGGAACTCCTCATATCAGTACCTTACCCTACCTTTAGGTGGTCATTTAGTGATAACTTATTGAAATTGATTCACTACTGTAAACTTGTCCTCTCATACCAATTCCAATAATGGAAAATACAGCAAAAATATAAATTCTTTTCAGCAGAACTGTAAATCTTAGATATAGATGTTGAGACTGAACCATTTTGAAGAAAGCAAGAGATTAACCATTGTTAATCTCCTGTTGTTAGGTTTTCTATTTTTTCTGACTTTTCAATTCTTAGAAGAGCTTGGAGGAAGATAGCTTCAGGGAGTGCCTGTTTTATTTACTTTGAGAGGTACAAGAAAGTTTAATAATTCAAAATTGGATTTTTTGGATTGCTGGAAGTTTGAATTTTTTGTTTTTGGGTAACTTAATATGAGAAATATTTTATACTGTAAGGTTTTACAGCACTCAACAGCAACCAGTGTAGAAGTTCTTCATCTTTGTAGTTTTTAACCTCAAAATTGATGATTCACAATGGCTTGATATTTTTTGCAGTGGTATAGTAAGAGAGCCGATTGTCACTGAAGTACTAAAATACTCATACTTCCCAGCTACAGTTGTCTTCAAAATGTCAATCACTCAGTTTAAAAGTTCATGTTTTCCTTTCATAAAAAGAAATTTAAAAATCACAGAGTGCTCAAATGCGTAAATGCAGTAAAAGAGTAAAAACTAAGAACAAGGAAAATATATTCAGGTCAAAGTCATAAAGTCCAAATTGAAAGTAATGAGAAATGTAAAGAAGCAGTATGAAAGTTAACTCAAAGTATAAATCAATTACAGAGTAAAATAAATAAGAGATAACAGGAAACAGGAAGATAGATCTTTTGAAAATGGGATGAGGACCAAGAGGGAAAGGGTGAAGGGAGGGAAAGAGGAAGGAACGTGAAAAGAACTAAGATGTGGTATGCAAATGTGCGAGTTCTCCATGATGGATCTAGTCATTACATACTGCAAGCATGCGCTAATAAAAGTAAAAGTTAAAAGGTCACGTATATTTGAAACTTATACCCAAATGGTCAGAATAAAACAGAAACTGAATCAAATGTATTAAACATTTACTTTTATTAAAATCCATTTGATGCAACCACTTACAGATTCATACTCTTCTACAATTTACTTTATGCTATGCAATATTTTCACGAGCCTAAGATTAAATATTCTCATTTTTCTGTATGTGGCAATTTCAAGTATATATATGAGTATAAAAATAAAATATAAAAGAATATGTTTCAAACTATATGTGCCCCTGTCATAATGTTATCTCTTATGTTATACGTTCAAAAAAGAGAATGAATTAAATTTATGAAAATGAAATTAGATGAGGGGAAATGAGATAACCTTAAAGGAATGATTGTTTTTATTTATTTTTAATAAAAGTGTTGTGCACATATGAACTATGGAAATCATTTGGTTTTTTATTAAAGTCCTCTAGGATTTTGCAAATAAGCGTATGTGGCACGTTTGAAAAGCATGCTCACCAAAGAGGAGATGATCCCCACAGATACAGCATTTAACCTTCAGCACTTAAGAGGGATTATTCAAAATGACAAAATCTGGTAACACACAACTATAGAAAACAAGAAATGGAAGATATGCTATAAAGTTGAGAAGGTTTGAAATATTGTCTAGTAGGAGAAAATAAAATATAGAGTATACTTACCTTGAGAGCTGTGCATATGAATTATAATTTCAGTCTTCGTAGTAATGAGTCAGTGAGGAATTATTTTCATTCACATAGGCAGTAAGACTGGAAAGAGCAAGGAGCTTCCTCCAAATAACAAAGTAGGAATTAATAGCTTCAAGGCTCCCACAAATTCCTGCAAGTTTTGTGCAAATCTACAGAATTCAAATTCTATGTTATGAAAGCTAGAGGACAGTTGATGAAAAATGGTACCTTACTGAGAGAATTTCGGTTTGCTTACCAGGAGGCATGTTATAATTACCAAATTCTTTTATAAACTTAACTGTAATTGTTGGTGGCATGTTGCTACATCCACAGACTCAACAGCGTATTATGTTCCATTAACTATGTTCTAAATTCATGTAAATTTTCATTTGTCCTTGATGTGATTTGGAATGTATGTACTGGCAATATTCAGGTCTCTCAGCATTTTACATTTATTGTAAAAGTTTGGTTTATAGCATTTGCTAATTTCCATTGTGAAAATCCTCTCACAATGACTAATTTCAGTTTAGCAGTGTGACACCACTAAACACAGAGTTAGAAAGTCAGAAAGAGCCAACTTCACTGTATCATTTAATATTAGGTTTTTCAATAATACTTCATGTGATTATCATCTTGAAAAACTTCTCTTGGCAAGAACTAGCAATTGGTACTATTAAAAGGTAAGCAGAGGTTTTGTCAAGAATCATTAATATTAACCCAGAATACCACAGACAAAAAGTTCACATGTAAAGCATATCTGCAAAATATTTTAGTGTACATGCCAAAATTAGAATTCTGATGTCACTATTTTAATGAATTTAAAATCTTAAAAATTTGAGGGTAAAATTTTGGTTTTGGGCTTAATGCAAATTTACAGTTGAAATGCATTTACAAACCCAAGTAAGTATTGAATTACTCCAATTATTTTTTTCAACTGCAAGAAAAATACTTAAAATCTATTATAACCACCACTGGATAGTATTGGAAAAATGACTTTCCTAAATCTATATTTCTTGCAACTAAGTCTCTTGTTACAAGGGTAAACTCCATTGTGAATTGTAATTAATATATAAATCATTTCCACAGTAATTAAGCATCTGAAAGTCACAAAAATAAAAATAGAGAATTTTCAAATGTGTATTTTTATCACAGACTGTGTTTCATTTTACTTCACAGTATGTCGTGAATACAAATATACATTAAATTTATTTATAAGAGTAAGTTCCTGTTCTAGTAGAAAAGTAAGAGGACTTATTAAATTAAAGTAAGTATTATAAAGATACAGTTTTAAGATTCTAGGGCCAATGCAGCAAAAGTATCACTGTAAAGCTTTGTAAGTAATATTCCATTTCCATCCATTTTAATTAAAATTATAAATCTCCGATTTTCCTGCTTCCTAGGTGGCTACAAATATGCTTGCTAAGGCAGGCTGTATATCTCCTTTCTTTACAATTTACACTACAGCTGTAATAATGTAATCAAACTCTTTTAAAGGTTACCTAAATTCCAGTAAGAGCAAATTTATATTTGCAAATGATACAAGTAAGATATATAGGAATATATTAAGGCTTATTATAATTAGATTTGAGGACAGTACCAGACTATGCAATTTCAACCTGAATAGCACTGCAAGTAGAAAAAAGAATTGCTACTAGAAAACTTTCAATTGATTATATGTCTAGATATGCAGGTTTCTTTTACTGTTTTAAGATTATAGACTGTCCAAAACCAAATTAAAACCTGGATGAGAATGCTTATAGTGCTGTGTGCTCTGTTAACTGTAGCAATTACATCAATAATGCTTCCTTGAAACAATTTACAAGAAAATAGGAGTTTTACTAACTTGTTTCCTAGAATATCTTAATGTTCCCAAATGTGCACTACTTCATTCTATTTAATTATATTTCGTGTAGGATTCTCCAGCTCGTTATTTCACACAGATATTAGGCAACAAGAAGCAAGTGTGTGAAACGTTTTTAAAGGAAAATTTTTGTGACATGACCAGTTAAAATTCTGCAAGAGTTATACATTTTTAAATCACAGGTCAGATTACCAAATGAAGGAATATTTTGTTCCACTGCCTGTTTCAGTTTTACTGAGAAAAGGAACAAAACTGTTTTAAAAATACCTGTTTTATTTTCAAATGAAAACAACCAAAACTCAATAACCATAAAGGCCTCCTGACCCCCCTCCAATGTACAGTAGAATTGTAAAATGATATAACTTTCCATGGAAATGGTTTGTTTACTAAGTATTAAAGATAATAAACCCTCATAACATCTAAAAATCACCCCAGCCTTATCTTTCTGTACTTGAACATGACAAATCTTTCCACCCACTCATAGGCATGGCCATACCTTTCCACACCTGTATGGGATGCTCGCCTCACACAAATGTAATAATCATGGAGAAGTCCATTAAAAAGACATAAAAACAGGGGAACAAATGGAGAGAGAGAGAGAGAAGAAGAAGAAGGGAAGGAAGAAAGAAGGAGAGGGAAGGGGGAAGGAAAGACAAAAGTCTGATGAAGAACATGTAACAGTAATCAGTGAATTAATGACTATTTCAGAAATAATGTAGTTTATTGAAATAACTAAATTATTAAATAAAATTGTGAAAAATATCACTTCTACTTCAATACTTACATACAGCACACACAGAGGTGTAAAAATGTTTTGTAATTATATAAACATTTATGTAGTTTCAATGTTAAAAAAATGTAGTCTCAAAGATCGTGCCTTACCTTCCTTACTCTTCTAATCTATGTATAAAATCACATCTATAGCTATTCTTTTTTCCACTGTCATTATTTTTCTTTTAAAGCTGTGTTCGTATTACTATTTTCTCCCATACTGTTGGTTGCTTTAGTGTCATTTCAAGTTTTTATGTGTTAGGAACAATACATTTTTCTATGGCATAAGTTACAATTATATGTAGCTTTTCATTTATTTTTTAAAATATAGATTATGAAATAATTTTAGAGAAATGTCGAGTATGTATAGAGTAAGTTTGTCATCCAAAAATAATTATAACTTTTGTTATTAAATTTTTCTCTTTCTTTCATTTTTCTTTCTCTTCCTTTCACCTTCACTTCCTCTTTATTATAGTTTAGTTCTGTGTATTTTATCACTCTCTTCTTATTTTTTTAGGGTTGTGCAATTTAGGAGACTTTCCCATGCTCCTAGTGCACTAATGGTTTTTTGGTCTTGGGTGAAATCTTTATATTGTAGTATTATGTGTGATTCACTTGGATTTTGTACATAAAAGAGTCTGGCGTAATCAATTTTGCCCCATGATGATTTCCTGAAATAGAAATCAAGGCATTTTATTGGACTACAGACCTATTAATTTTAGAGTTCAATAGCAACAGTTTCAAGAAAAATATATAGTGAAGATTAGTACATGCTGCCCTGTAGTTTCCCTGTTTATAAGCAGTACTGGAATTCCCGAGGGTGGAGTGGCTGACTGCTGCTGAGTGAAAGATTTCCATGCAACGGACTTTGAAACTGATATAACGTACAACATCTGAGCAATTTTTGCTCACATATCTCTTCCTTCAAAATGGTTGGACCTAATCTTCCAAATGTATGTTAATGAGAAATGACTTTGTTTTTCTTTTGCTGAACAAAGTGATTAATGTGCCATTGTTTCACTGAAGATGAAGGTATTTAGGGGGGGACTGTAGACAATCTTCAGGGGGTGATGACCTGGCTCCTAGCTGATACCCAGGGAGAGGGAAGCACCTCATCTCTACATGTTCAAGGTACTGAACTTGGTCTAAAATCTGAATTATGTTGGAAGTTAATTTTTCTCTAGAACTTCTAGGTAAGACCAGTCTGTTCTCATATTCCTTTTTGCCTAGGTGACGTTAAATAGAGCATACACTGAGTCATGCCAGAATTCTGTCTTGCAGAAACGTGAGCTAATTTGCATTTATTAAAGTTTAATTTTATTTCTGGTAATTTGTTAATACATAAGTAGAAAGTTAACACAAACAATAAATGATAATACATCTTTGTCCTGTTTCTCATAAAATGCTTAGGATATATTAGAAATATTTTAGTTAATAAATATATTTTAAAAAATAATTATTTGACCAAGTTCATAAATTCATAAAGTAAATTAGCAAAGACTTTAGTGCTAAGAAAACAAGAACAAACAATAAACAAATAGCTTAATAGTAAATAGCTGCCGCATTTGAGAGGCCTGGAAAACACAAGTTACTCCAACTAGTTTGTGTGTGTGTGTGTGTGTGTGTGTGTGTGTGTGTTTGTGTTAAAGTTGAGAGTGTCTTAGATGGCAACAATATCACAGAAAATTATGTTTTACACTCTGCTCACCAAGTATTTCTACTTTTCTCCTCGTCTGTAACATGGCAACAGTGCTCTTTTTGGACCTCTGGCTGTTGAGTGGAGCTGTGTGACTAGGTTTAGATGAAGAAGAAATGTCATTTTTTGCCTCCAGGAGAGAAAATAAATTGTCAGTGTAATATCCTTACTTGTTCACTTTTTTCCTCAACTGGTGATATTTTTAATATTCACTCAGTTCCCCTTCCCTGGACAGCTGAGTAATTATAATAACCATCACTGGATCAAGCTTGAAATGTGTTGAGTACAAGATGGGAAATATTCAGGATCATTGAACTTCCAAAGAATCTTATTTATATATTTCCAATGCATGTAATATAGTACTATCTCAAGTGAAAGACTATAAATTTAGTTTTCATCCTGGTGTTATGTATTCCACATTTGTGAATTGCTTGTTACAATGGTGTAAAATAAAGTATGCTAAGTCGTATAGAATATGCATGCAACTGCATGTTTAGAGGAAACCAGTGAAGGTTAAGATCTATAGGTTCAGATATATGAATTTATTTCTATGTCATGAGAGCACAGGACAGAAAAACTGGCAAAGCCAAAGGGTATTAGAGAGTATTATCTTCATACTGTGAATGCATGAGTAAATGCCTACTGGTCTGGGACTAAAGTGGGTCTTGGAATAAAACCCTCTGTCTGGAAAGACTATCTCATGTTAACAACAACAGCATAGAGAGTGACGTAAAGGCCCATTGAGGATGGACACCTTATTTTCAGATGATCGAGAATTACTTTAATGTGTTTGAAATCATTTGTTCACTTATGCACATTCTAAACTTAATCTGTATGCATGGATTTTGTAAAGGTCCTCATGGTGCTACCTACCCAAACTGAAAGAACGCACTTATAATTTTTAATGTTTAAATTTAAAAAATATTAGTATAATTGTGCAGTATATACTGATTACATTCATCATGAGATTTGGATTTGGTTTTAATTGTTAACCACTTAACAGTTTACCCTGAGCATCACTTGGGATGTCTGTTTATGTACTGACTATCCCAAGCATAGCTCAGATAAGTGTTGTTTCAACCTGTTGATTCTTGTTTGCAGGACATACACTTGTATGTCTGTTTATTTGTTTTATAACAACTGTTTCTTGAATACTGCTTTATTTACAACATTGAATTCACCTTTGATGTTTGTTTCTGATCAAATTTATCACAAATTCTGGTTATTTTCTTTTACTAATTAGTGTTTATTTTATTTGTGCAAAATACATTCACTTTTTGCTACAATGTATAAAAATTTCTATTGCAATTACATTATTCATAATTTTTATACTGCTCTGTAACTCAGTGATATTCTTTTATAGTACAAAATGGACATGTTTGGAACCCTGAGACTGAATAGGAAGGAAGTACCAAAAGATCTGCAAAAGCAAAAACGGAAAAAGTTCAAAATGTTAACATATCAGAGAGGAAAAGTCTATGTTATGAAACGGAAAGACAAAAGATATGTCTCCTTATTGTCAACTATTCACAATATGGAAATTATAGAGTTTGAAAAAAGAAATAAAATGAAAATTTTAAAAGTGGTCGATGATTATAAATAAATCTATGGGTGGTATTGTTAGAGTTGTCCAACATGCAATATGCTATCCTTTAATGAAAAAGCAAGGAAAAGGAAAAATATTGTTACAAAATATTGATGCACCTTCTGGACTAAACAACATGGAATTCACTTGTTATTTGTTCAAAACAAGAGGTTTCAAAAAGTCATTTACAATTTAGATCAAGTCTAATAGACCAAATAATTGAAAAATATGGTATATTAAAATGCCAATGAGGACATCCATCATTGAAATCTTCATCATTGTACATAGTGGGTAGACATTTTATTCAAATTATACCATCCACCAAAAAAAATGAAAGGCCAACATAATAGTGTAAAGTGTATTGCTCAGAGAAAGACAATAATGCAAGAACAATTTGGAAAGAAACTAGATACTACTGTCTAGATTGTAATGTGGTGTGTATTGAATGTTTTAAGATATCGTACACAGAAAAAATGTTTAATATATTTGATAAAATTGTCATTTTTATATTTCTTGGTATATTAGCCTATAAAAACTAAAAACATACAATTTTTGGTTATCTCCTATTTAAATAATTGGACTGGTAATTGGTTAATGTTTAATTATTAAAAAAAATATTAGTATAGATGTGCTGTACATAATAAACACATTTATCATGGGTAATTGGATTTGGACACCATAAAATAACTTTAGTCAAAATAAATTCATTAGGCTATATTAATAAAACATTTTAAAAATAATGGTAAGGCTTTTTTTTTTTTTTTTGGTCTTTTTGAGACAGGGTCTCATTATGCAGTTCAGACTAGCCTTGAACTCACTTTGCAGCTCAGGCTGATCTTGAATGTTGCAATCATCCGCCTGGCTCAGCCTCCCAAGTTCTGGGATTACAAGTGTGCGCCACCACACCTGGCAAAAGCATTTTAAATTAAACAAGTTAATATGTAAATTTATTTCCGCTCAACTGTTCTCATTAGAATCCATTGTTACTTATTTCTTGACATTAACTTTGATATTCTGATGGGAGCATTGTCATTTCTGTACAACATGCAAGCACTGCTCCTAAATTTTAACTATGGAAAACAAAACAAAAGTTTTTAACAAACTATAAGAAGAGATAAGAAGTATGTGTTTGTATTGGTAAAGGTTGTGAGTATAAATTGAAAATAAGTTATTTAAAATTCATTATAAAGTAAAAATTTAAAAATGTATCATTTTGCTACTCTGTTTATTGTATAAGCTTACCTCTGTTTTATTACATAAGAATAATTACAATGAAATACATTGTTTTTCCTTTCCTCTACATGGCAATATATTTATTTTAAAAAATAGAAAAAACCCTCCCTTCCCAGGGGAGGAATGGCTTTGGGGAAACAATGATAATATATAAATCTTGTACCTGTAACAAACTTCATAATACATATGAACAATAAAATGGTTTTCATGAAATTGCTAAGGAAATCCATCACCATATACATATATATGTATGTATGCATATACTTCTGATGACTTAATCAATAAAATTATTATAAAAAATTTAATTTTCTAGAATACATAATATCAGGATGAGAATTAAAATTTTATTCTTTAATTTGATATAATGCTATATTACATGTAATGGAAAGATATAGATAATATCCTCTGTGAAAAAGTTTAATGATTCTGCACATTTTTCACCTTGTACTCAACAGATTTCAACATTCTTTTCCCACCTTGTACATTTTCTGACTGTAAGCTTTCTATTATAAATACATGAGTAACAGCTCCAGAAATCAGCAAAGTCATTTTACCTGATGAAAGTAAACGTGTATTTCTTGCCTTGATTCATAGAGCACTTCATTGAGGTAAAATACTAATATATTTCTATCATAATGTTTCAACTTATGATAAATGTTTGAAATTTCTTTTAAATATGTATTTTAATCATAAGAAAACTGCTAGCTGTATTCTAAAGTTCTAAAATGTATCTTCTATTAAAGTTTGAAAAATAATTGAAAAATTTAAGTTTATAAGCATTGTATAATCATTAAGTATATTGTAAATTTATGAAAAACTTACAAAATAGATAGAAACATGACTAGGTCAGTATTTTGGTTCTGCACAGGTACTATCAATTTTGTTCATCATGGATGAGTGCTTATATGGAGAAAAGTATTGCAATTATTCGTACTTGGAAATAGTGAAAAAATTATGCAAACTGTAGGTTACCTACATCAAATATGTATAATCTGAAAACCATGAAGTGAGATATATCTAAGTCAGTATTGAGGAGTCATTTTGAATTAAAAATGAGAAATACTGATCAAACACAGCAATTCTGATCTGGTATATGAGCTATAGTTTGGAAATTTCTTCTATATATTTTATGTATGCTTTGATGGTAGAACTTCCTAAATTCAATTTTTTTTCTTAATGGAATTTTAGCTACAGTCCCCTTACATTGTTCTAATTATCTTCATTGTGTGGTACTCTCACGAGACTGTGTCACCCACCTGGGAAAATGCTATAGCTTGAATATGGTATGAGTTTGTCCCCTAAAGTTTCCTATATTGGAGGGACGATCTTAACTTTGGTGATGTTGGGATATCGTGGAGCTTTGAAAAATTGTTGCAGAGTGGGAATTAATTAGGTCATTTGACACATTGTTTTCAGAAAGGATTAGTGTTATTGTCACGGGGCCAAATTTTGTATGTTATTATATATTTAAAAAGGTAGCCTAGCCCCCAGATCTCTCTGGTGTCCTGTCTGGTACCATCTCTCACCGTGATGACATTTCCATGTTGTGATATAGTCAGAAGGTCATCACTTTAGACAACTAGATTGGCGTATAACCTTTTTAAAATTATCATTGCATTTGTGTTTTCTTTTTTCTTTTATGAAAAATAAAACATGCTTTCATAATCAAATAATAAGAGAATAACAATAGTTATTACACTGTGTATCATTATCTTCAAAGTTGTTACTCAATATAAGAATAATCAAAAATGTTCTTACAAAAGGAAGCAAACCATCCTCTGGAGTCAAAGAAACAACGAGTTAAATAAACATTTTTCTTACAAAGTACTCCCTTGTGGTAGCAACAGAAAATGGACTAAACCAGAAAGTGTTCTTCACTGGATTTGTACGTATAATGGAGATTCTCTAATTATTCAAATGCTATAAAAAACTGTAGAATGTAGAAACCAATCAAACAAGAATATGGCAATTCACACATTTGCAGAACTTCTTGTCTTCCTTTATGTATACATCCAAGTGAAAACAATTATTCACTCTGAATGGCAACTATTATTCACTTTAGATTCTCAGAAAAATTACTGTTAAAACTGTCAATGCCAAATCAAAAATGTTGAGAATTTTGTAATAAAAATTGCACATTCTTTTAAGACAACTAAAAGCCTATAATTCCTCTTGACAGAATTAATTGTAAGAAATAAGAAATAGAAAAAGAAAAAAATTTCAATCTATCTAGAGATCATAAATCATTAACTACTTATACAATATAATAGCATGGAATATTTGAGATTGGTTGTTTTCTGAGGTTGTGAGAGTATTAGAATAAAATTTGACCATAGGAATTCCAATTTGCTATTTGTTTTTCATGCATCTATTCAATTCTTTGCACGTTTCTGCTTCGTATGATTTAATTTAGCATTTTTCCAGTAAATTTACTTGTCACTAACATTGACAATTTAGCTGTATTTCTATATTTTAGTACTTATTACTGTGCTGGGGTTTTCAAAATACATCTTTCACTTATCAAAATCTACTGCAAAGGCATCATTTATAATATATAAATCTTCCTATTTTACCTGTATTTGACCCTTCTGATTTTTTCTGCTTTCATTGCCATATTTTTTATGTTATTAAAGTAATATTGGTATTATTATTACTCTTAACAATTATTAAAAATGAGAATGAATGAAATATTTTATATTCACTTTTACATTTATAATTACTAGAACTCTTCTTTTGGATAGATTCAGATCTAAATTAGGTATAATTTTCCTATTAAACAATGAATATTCTTAACATTTCCTACACTGCAGATGTGATGTGAGTAATCCAGATTTTCTTATTATATATAGTTTTCATTTAAAGGAGAATAGAATTCTAAGACAAATTTTTATTATTTTGATTTTTTAGTTAGTATTTTGAAGAACATCAACAGGGTCATCTGGTATATTCGGATTCTAATGAAAAGTTTACTGCTATTCTTTGTTTTGTCAGTAACGATTATTATTGTGGTGGTTGTTTTGTTCTTTTATTTGTCTGTAATACAGCCACATAAGAGAAGAATGAAGGGAGAACGGGGCTTTCACCATCACCTCAGGTTAACATCACGATTTTCAACAGCATTGCTGGAAATCAGGTTGGAGCTTGGATTTCTTCCCTCCTCCATCAATATGGAGATTTTTTCCCCCTCTTGTGGTGAGGTGATGTTAGGTCTAGTGGAAGTCTGGATCTCCACCACAACACAGAGTAGTATCTTCACAGCATCAGCATGAAGGCTCACTTTCCTTTCACTGCATGGTAAATTAATGGAAGTTTAGTGAGAAAGACGCCTGAACTCCCATATTTTTCCAGACATAAAAATGTAGCCCCCACAACATAAAAAGGCCACATGAGCAAGTTGGATTCACATCCCACCTGACAAAAGAAGGTAAACTATCCCACTTTTTCCCATTGGTGATTGTTAGACAGATCCAGCTAAATGGAAGATATAGATGATTCTGAATGCCATGGCATAATACTAAAAATGTCCAGAATAAAAAGGAAAGCCTTTATTATAACTAGAAATAAAAAAACTATACACTTAAAAACAAAAAGATAACAAACATGAAATGGAAAAAGATACAGAAAATGTCTCAGCCCTGGTATATCACGCATACTGTATGTAAAGAAGGCAATAAGCATGACTCGTAGAGGCACATACTGAGTTGATCTCCTCTACTCATTTGTGTGCTCCATTGCCTCACTAGATTTTGCTTGCAAAGTGAAACTTCAAATATAAAAGTAATAAGAGTTTTAAGACAGTAATATAAAACATCAAAGACTATGAAAATATCAGGAAAACCATTATACACTGACTTAAATAAGCACACTACCACTCTCTGAGAAGCCAATTGGTCCTCTCTCCTTTGCCATATTCTATAAGCTAGTAGCAAGCTATGAGAACTGACTACCATAAGAAGATGAAATTGTGTAGCATGTGAACACAAGGTACTAACTATAAAGTTTACTAAGTATGAATATGTCACATCTGTGAAGTTGATACTCTGGTTATGGTAAAAACTTTCCCTATAAACAAGTGACTCTACATTCTCACTCACTCACTTTCTGTCTCCTCAGAATAAAAGGAGAGCAAAACTAGAGAAAAGATAGTGAACTAAATGCTGGCAGTAAATCACAGTCTCTGAAACTTAGAATCAAAACACATGGTTAACAACTTAGTGAAAAGAAAGAAAAAGAGCTCAGAAATCAAGAAAGATCATACAAGAAAGCCAAAAATTGCAGAGAAACTGGAGAATCTAAAACAATGCAAAGAAAAGAACAAAGCAGTTCTGAATGCTAATACTGGATCCCTGGGTGGGGAGAACTGTCTCCCCAAACAGAAAGTAAACCCAAAGAGTGTGGTTAGTGCCAGGAAGAAACAATGGACTAACAACGATAGCCTCAAGAAAAACCCGCAGTTTTGTAAGCTATCAATACAGTATGGGGCTCTATTCTCATAGCAGTCTAGCACTGATGAAGAAATCCACTGCAGTGCCCACCATATGTTGAAATGACATAATCAGAAACCATTTTGCATAGAGTTTTAAGAATAAGATACTCGGACAATCAGATGTTAAAGAAGAACTACACTTCAGGCTTCCATGGGCTACCAGCCATAGTGATTGGGTGGGAGATGGCCATAAGAGACCATCACAGAGAGGAGGAAGGCTAGTCCTGGACTCTCAGAGAAAATCAAGCAGTGGCAAGCTCAGGCTGTGGAGGACACATGATGGTCCTATCTTTGGTGCAGAGAAGCCAAGCTGGTTGTATGCTTTTCTGAGAAAGCTGGGTCTGAAAGTGCTGAGATTAAGTCCAGAAGACTACTCGGTCCCCTTGTTGTTTAATTCCAGGGCAGAGTTTAGTTTGTCTGTCTTCTCTGTGCATCTGCCAGTGTGATCAGGTATATGGCTCAGTTTAGAACTTTGCCGCATCCAATGGTATATGGGTAGAGGCTCCTATAGTACAAGTGGGGCACATCACATGCCTAAGGGCCTCAAATTAGTCAGAGATAGCCGTGCCTAAGGGTTCACAGAAAGGCACAGACACTGAAAGCTTCTTCACTGAATACAGCCCTGAGGCAGAGAACTTGCCATTGACATTGGCCAGTTGGAAAGGCAGAGTGGGACTTACCATTTACTCAGCAAAAAGTGAGTGTGATAATACAATAAGCCATAGTTGTGACTCATTATCCCTCTCCTGATGAATTTCAATACAACAGGTTCCCGGAACTACTTACCCAAACACCAAACCTGAGCAATTGTTAGACTTATTTCTTTTTTCTGATTGTATTTGTTTCTGATGTTCTTTTTTCCTTTGTTTGCTCTTCATTTTATTTGCTTTCCTTATTTTTGTGTTCTTTGAATTGAGACAAAAATGTAAGTTATCAATGAAGCAAAACATTGTTTTTTGAAAAGAATAATATTGATACATCTCTAGCCTTAGTGATTCATTCTTACTGAAAAGAAAAAATAAAATAAAATCAATGCAATTAGAAATGAAAAGTTTAAATCACAAAAGACAACACCAAAATCCAAAGGAGTATGAAAAACCACTTCAAAACCTTACATTCCAAAAAATCAAAGAATCTAGAAGGAAGAAAAATCACCTGAGAATCACTAAAATTTAAATAAGAGCATATGAAATCCCTGAATAGACTGATAACAGACAATGAAATAGAGGCAGAAAAAAAAAAGAAAAAGAAACTCTGCCAAGAAATATCCAGGACATGTAGTTCTACCAAAGAATTCTACCAGAACTTTAGAGAAGATTTAATATCAATGATGCTCAAACTCCTTCAAAGGCATTGAAAGGGAAGGAATGTCAAAGTCATTACTGGAATCTACCATTACCCTGGTGGCAAAACTGGACAAGGCATTATAAAACAAACAAATGAAAAATTAAAAAAAAAACACCTAAAGGCCAATATCCTTAATAAACATGGATACAAACATCAACCAGAATACTGGTATATAGCATGCAATGATTCATTACAAAGATTGAAAGATCATATATCATGATCAAGTTGGAATTATCCAAAGGATACCTGTCAAGTTCAACATATGTAAATCAATAAATGTAATATATCACATGAAGAGAAGCAAGGACAAAAATCTCATGATTATCTCAACAGATGCAGAAAAAGTCTTTGACAAAATTTAACATCCACTCATAATAAAAAACCTCTTACAAAAAAGAATAGAAGGACCTTATCTCAACTAACAAAGGTCATCTATGACAAATTCACTGTCAACATCATATTAAACAGGGAAAACCTAAAACCATTTCCTCTAAAATCAGGAACAAGACGAAAGTGTTGGTTCTCTGGAGTCTTGTTAAATATAGTACTTAAAACTTTAGTCAAATAATCAAGCAATAGAAAGAAATAACAAGATACATATGGGAAAAGAAAAAATCAAACTATGCTTATATACAGATGATATGATCTTTTACTTAGAATACAAAACATACCCACCACCAGTAGACTTTTAGAACTAACAAATTTTGAAATTAACAAGATATAAAATCAATACAAAAGATAAATAACACTTCTGTACACCAGTAATGAATCCATCTATAACAAGATTGGAAAAATCAATTTCCTTCAAATAACTTCAAAATACTTAAATTCTAAGGAAGTACTCAACCAAGGAGCGATAGAACTCTGTAATAAAAAGTATACTGATTTGAAAAAAGAAATAAGAGAATATCAGAAAGTATAAAGACACTCCTTGTTCCTGGATAGGCAGAACTAATATTGTCAAGATCAGCATTGTACCCAATAAAAATACCAACATCATTCTTCATAGAGCAACAACAACAACAGCAACAAATCCTAAAATTTATATGAGATTCAGAAAACACCCAAAATAGTGAAAGCAATCCTGAGCAACAAGAGCAAAGCAGAAGGCATCATAAGCCTGGACTTGAAGTTATCATAAGTGATGAAACCAGTATGGTACTCATGTAAAATGGACACATTGATCAATGGAACAGAATTGAAGATGAAGAGAAAAACCTAGGCACCTTCAGTTATCTGATCTTTGACAAAGGGCCAAAAATTTAAACAATGAGTACAGACTTGCATCTCTTGCTCTGTATTACAGTAATCAAAATGGATCAAAGGCCTAGCTATAATGCTGAATTTTCTGGAAGCCAAAATATGTAAAAATCTTAAAAACATAGGCATGGACATGGGCTTTGTTACAGAATCTCAATTGCACGAGAAATAACACCAATAATTAGCAAATAAAATTGTATTTAATTACAAATACTTCTTCACAGCAAAGGAAAAAAGTAAAAGTGAAGAGATAAACTCAAACCTGGGGAGGAAATTACCGGTTACTCCTCAGACAGAGAAACAGAAACTAGAATACACAAAAAATTAACCCCCCAATAAAAGATCTAATAAATATAGAAAAATTGAAACATTTTCAAAATAATAAGTACAACAGGGCAACAAGTATATAGAAAGTATTGGCTACAAAAATGCAAATCGAACCAACAGTATGAGTCCATTTTACCGGCTGTGTCTTCAAGAACTCAAAATGCAACAAATACTGGTGAGGCTGGGAGTAGGAGACTTCTACATTTTGAGGAGCGAGAGATAGTATAACCACTGTGGAAATCAGTATGATGATTCCTGAAAACACTAAAAGAAGGAATGCCACTCTACCCTATTCTTCTTCTAGGTACATTTCTGAAATACTTAAAGGCATCCTATTCCTGTGATACATGCATAGTTCTATGTATAGCACCATGACTTATAGCAGCTAAATCTTGGAAGTGGCTTATATTCTCACCAGCAGAAGAATGGATAAATATAATGTGGTATACATACGAAATAAATTACTACTTAGTCATATGGAATGATAAATTCTTGTCATTTGTAGGAAAATTGATCCACTTTGTATCCATAATGCAGCATGAAATAAATCAGATACTGAAGATTAAATATGATTTGACTTTTCTTATGCGAAAAACTCAAAAGTACAAATAATTCAAAGAGAAAAAATAAAAAATAGATCATAGGAAAAAGGGAGACAGAGTAGAGGAGATGGGAAGGGGATATAGGAATGAAGGAAGGAGGGCAGGTAAGAGGGGCTAAGAAGAATCAAATATAATACAAATATGCCAAATTCCCCAAGACAAATCTACTGTGTGTATTAGACATCACACACATAAACTATTAAAATGTTTTTAAAAAGAAAACAGAAACTGTTGATCTTAAGGTAAAATGATTTACTGAAATACTTGTAAAATATAAAATAGTTAGAACTTCTTTATTTGGTATTTGGACCACATTCCCCTAATTGTGGTGAGTTGGGAACTGTCCGCCAGTATACACGATAACATTTTTCATACAGTTCCTTAGGATTTTATGGTAGTAAGCAAAAACACTTACAAGCAGTCATTATTTCAGTAGTAAAACCTTTCAAATAAATACATTTTTCATTTTTTGTACAGTTTTATTTTATTAGATACTGCTTTAAGAGATTTGCATTCATATTTTTGAGTACAAGAATGTAATTCATATTTAAAACTTATTTGTGATTAAAGGGAATTGAGAATCTAAAATCACACTAATCATGATTTACTTCAGTGCTCTAAAAGAAATAAGGAAAGGATTCCCTACTATACTTGATTTGGAACTATTCTTATTCATGAGATTTATTGGTCAAATATATGACAAAAATGTTTCAAAAGAAATTATGATAATATTTAAGGGATTTTTGAATAATTTTATAAGTCATTTTCATTTCCCTAATGTTTTGCTTCAAAGAAGAAAGCATATTTTGTAAAGATTGAGGTGAATTGTTCTGGATAACATAGACTGTTTTCATTGTATTCAAGTGGAAAAAAATGACATATATACTGAGCAACAGAGAAAATGAAAAACACAAAGGCAGATCTGATGTATATAAAAAGTTTGAGTCTCAAAGGCCCACCATGTGAGCAAAATATAAATCTAGCACACAACCATTATGTGCTAGCTTCCAACTTACTATCCAATTATAAAAGTGTCATTCGCCATCTGTCAGAATCCATGTATGGGTATTTGCCTCTATGGCTAGTCACCGCAGGGAGCTATCAGTATCACCATTACTTTTTTTAATGACTATCCTCTCTATGTGCACCACCTCCAACAGCTTGGATTCGTGTCATTCATTATTGTCAGCCTACCATCAAGTGAATGGAAGTTGTGTCATACGCTTCTATTTCTATTAGAAGATGTTCTAAAATACTAACTTCTAGTCAATAAACATACAGAGAGTGGATTCATCAGTTAGACTTCTCCAACGTGTATTTTATATAAGATGTATTTTTATGGCTATTGAAACTTTACTCTTTTTCAAAATACGATATCCCTAAAATATATTTTTACTGCCAGCATGATGGCTATACTAAAAGGATTGACAAATGAGTCAATATTATCCTTGCTCACATGAACTGAATGGCTTTTCATAGATAACATCCTTTTACCATTCTTAATTTAGGCCAGCATATCAAGGGGCTTTGAATATGCATACATGTGAGGATGTATGTATGACAAAATAGAATTGGTGATCTAAAGAGAACTTTTCCAAAAGGGACAGCAAGCTATGCAGTTAGTGTTGTGGTCTATCTATGATTGTGATCTATCTATCTATCTATCTATCTATCTATCATCTATTTATCTATCATACCTCTATAATCTGTCTATTGATCTATTCATCTGTGTATATGCTTGTGTATCCTTCATATATTAGAAAACAAACACCAAATGTTGTTGAGCAAAGTGTGCATATATGTCTTTATCATATTTACTATTTTGACTCAATTATTTTGTAGTGAAACAACACATTTAAATTCATTCACTTATGCCTTAAGGAGGTATCTCAGAATCTGTTTTGAAGGGACCAGAAAAAAAAAGAACAGAAGGAAAAAAATTGAAACAAAGCTTTTGTAAATAAAGAGGAGAAATGGGACTGAAGGAAGAGTAGGGAAATGGGAAAAAAAGAAGAAACAAAATATAGCATGCACTGGTATGAATTCCCTATGATGAGTGTTATCATGTATGTCTAAAGTGTACCAATAAAAAAAAAGAAATGCATTTTAGATGTAGCAAACGCCAAATTTCTTACTCCAAGATTTTTGTTTGTTTGTTTTGGGGTGTGTGTGTGTGTGTGTGTGTGTGTGTGTGTGTATTTTGCAGTGGTGGGAAATGAATCCAGAGCCTTCCACAAGCTGGGCAAGTGCTCTACCAAGCTATATCTCAAGATTTCTGTCTTTAATTCTATTGATTCTATTGTTGAACTCTATGTTTATCTATCATGTAGTCTTCAACCTACTAAGTTTAGTGAAATATTACCCACACATTGTCTTACTAACTGTGCCTCCAGTAAAAGAAAATAGGAAACATGAAAGGAGAGAGAAAATGAGAAGAGAAGAGAAAGAAGAGAAGAGAGG
>RJWT010003780.1:0-35346 GCA_004365215.1 Cuniculus paca | reverse complement strand
GGAGGGATTCCCGCACATCAAAAGCCGTCCAAAAGCCGTCCAAAGTGAGCAGGGGACGCTGGTAATTGTGAATATATGAGAAACACGTGCTTGGATTCGGCCCGAAAAATCCTGCGTGGGCGTACCCCACTACCATCTTCCAACACTTCACCCTTTCAGAAGTCACGTGGGGCTCTAAACTGAGTGGGCGAGCAGGAAAAACTGGAGCCCTGTGTTCCTGATTCGTTTGCACCTCGCTGATGAGAACATTTGTTTTGTTGTTTGTAGCAAATATGTGCTGCCCAAGATACTAGATTTTTCAAAAACTTCTCCATAGAAAGAAATGAGAACTGCTTACCAAGAGAAAACGAACTTCAGACCCTGCAGATTCAGGCTTTCAAACCTGGCTGAGAAGTCCGTGCCCACTATGACTCGCAGCGGCAGGCGGCAGAGGGAAGAAGCCTTAGGAGAGAAACCGGAAGCGGACTTCCCAGTCTCCGGGACCCTGGTTCTTTGGGAAAGTTTCCCTGAGTTTTGCTTTTTTGCAGTTCCTTCAGCGGCCATCTATGTGCAGCGCTCAAGGATCATTTCCACATCGCACACAATTATTTTGTTACTTCGTCTTCAAATCATGTTATCATCCCTGTAACCGGAGGCGCCCTTCGCCATGCGGGCATTCCAGCAGCCCCTGCAGCCCGGCCGCTCACTCAGTGAGACACTCTCTGGTGTAAACCTTTAGCTGAGTCTTGGACAACTGCCATCTACTTTTGGAATTAGCAACTGCATGAATAGTAAAAGAGGAGAATGCACACATAATCAGTGACCCTCAGATGGCAGGGACCAGGGACCTGGACTGTCCCTGGATTGCGAGGTTCACAAAGGCTGCTGTGGCCCATGACAAATGGGCCATCTCAGTACATCTTGGTTCCCAAGGTGAGTCGGGATCCAGACAGCAATTCATCGGTCCCATTTGCACTGCCGGAAGTTGATAAATGGCCCCGCTGCTGGAGGACTCAGCAGGGCATCACGGAGCTCTGCTGTCCATGTGCGGGTCTGCACTGCTGAGGATGCGTCTGCAGTAGCCAGCATGTCCCCGAGGAGTTGGCCAGGGGTAGGGAGCACTGCACATGCCCCGAAGATCTCCTCCTCACTCTGAGGCGCATGAACACTTCTCACCTTAAAGATTAATTTGCTTGGTTCTGCTATGCTTCGGCACTTTCCTGTCCTAGTTCAAATGTTAATGAAGCTAGAAGAGGGACACTGGAGCCTGGTGGTGGCCACCCCTTCAGCAGGACAGGTATGTCTCACTCAGAACCCAGGCTGTGCTGGGGGCCTCACCAGCAGCCTCAGGATGACTGAGAAGAAGGGCTCCCACCGCCGGAGCTAAACCAGGAGTCAGGCGGGGCTGGGGCCATGCACTCTCGTAGCTCCCTCCGGGAGGCCTCCAGAACATGAGTAAGCCAGTGATGTGGGGAGAGGTGTAGACAGGGTAGAAGGAGGCCCCCCCAGCCAACATGCATAGACACACACAAACACACAGTCTTGGGCATCTCTCTTGAACCCCTGCCTGGGCTCTCCTAGCGCGCCTGGTGAGGCCGTCCTGAGCAAACACTCACGTTCTTCACCCTCACCGCGACCCAGAAGGGTGGCACAGCCTCTCCTCAGGTGCCTTCCCCATCCGCAAGATCAGGCAGCTTGCACTTCCTGCCAGCGAGAACGCCGGAATATGGCGGGCTGTGCAATTCCCATCAGTAGGTCTCTGCACCCCCAAACCGAAGGGCTCCGGCATCTCATCGCTCTCAGTCCTGATGCAAAAATACCTAAGGCTCCCTGGGGAACACTTGAGTCCGAGCTGTCTGTTCTTTTGTATGCTAAACATACTTCTCCTCCTGCATGGCTCCATGTGCTTCACTCCTGCTATCACTGCGCTTATCATTAGTTTTTCTCCCTTCATAAATAAAGTGTCATCTGCTGAGCCATCTGAGGTTAAATTTGCAAACTCCATCCCAGCACCGTGCTGAGCAAGGGAGCCGGACTGCTGACCGCGAGCAGCCTCAGAAAGAAGCATGGCGAGCGTGGAGCCCTCAAGTCTCTCCAGGGAAAATAAAAACAAAAGAACGTGGGACACAAGGGAAACTGCACACCAGTCCAGCCCTACAGGATCCCCAGCAGAGAACGGAGCGGCCTGGCGAGCGGAACATGGATGGGGCAGACTCTCACTCAAGGGTGAAATGCTCTTGGCAACAGGACCGCAATGTCGGGGGTCACTCGGGTGGACTGAGAGCAAGGAGAAGCGAGGAGCATTGTGGATGGCTTCACGTCTTCCCTGGGGAGCCACGCAGCAGGCAGGTGGTCCAGCACGCCTGCGGCACAGGCCGACGAGACTGCCCACAGGCCTGCAGCCAACATCCTGACCCTCCCTGCTCGCTGAGACTGGCAGGGGCTGCAGCATCCCGCCCCAGGGGCCCCGGATCAGTCATCCCATTAAGGGGCGTTTAGTGTGAGGACAGAAACCAGGGAAAATTCCAGCTGTGCACACTCCACGCGGATCCCACTTACAGGCAGTAAATAAACGTGTGCATCTGGACACTGAGAAATCAGGACTGTGCGTGTGAGGAAGCAAACTGGAACTTGCCTGATGTTGCTTTAAACCCCATGTCTTCAATTACGCAGCCCTGAATCGAGGTGGGCGCTAACGTGTTTTCATTGCTGGCTTTCATTTCATTTTTTCGCAATTCACTGCAGGACAGCAAAGTCAAAAACCCACCGTTTTGATCCACATGACACATCTGTGGTGAACCCACACAGACACAATTAATTTCCTGGTGGTATTTTTACACTGGGGGCCTAATGCAGGTCCCCATTATATAAACAAAAACTCTAGACAGCTCCTGCTGCCTGATAAAAAATAAATCAGATTGCAGAGGGCTGTGCTGGCCTAGGACTGCTACAGGCTATGACTCGTAATGAGGCATCCCAACACTAATTATGAAGCTTATTAAAGAGAATTGTCGAACTTGTACTCAAGTGCACGCTATAATCATGTTAAAGAAGGCAGGTCTCGGGAACACGCAGTCCACAGCCACCGAGCTCCGAGGAGGGGACCGCACCGGCACAGCCGGGGTGCGGATCAAATCAGGGGAACAATATCATTGCGCCTGGCAAATTGGACAGGATCAATCTGATGCAGGGGCAGGTGGGACTCACAGCAGCTTGGTAGTAATCCACACACCAGAGCTCTCCCTCTGCACGGACACCTGCCAAGGAACGGCCAGGAAACTGTCAGGCACAAACATCGCCGACACAGTATTTTATTATTAAACTTACTCTGAATCTTCTCCAAGGTTGCAAAAGCAATATTTCAATGCACTCTTTCAGGAGGTAGAAAAAAGAAGATTAATAAAGATGTTAGGGAGCTGAACTGCTGTGAGATTTGTTTAATTATTCCCCACAGCACTGCCCCAGCAATCTGCTGACATTTAGCCCCGACCTTGCAAATCCTCAGTAAATATTAATATATCAACTCACACAGGCACCGTTGTTTTATTGGTTCACGGAGCTCGGAGAGATTCGCCACAGCGGTGCAAAATAATGTGCAGAGCTGAGGAGGACGGCCACTTTGATTCCGCCTTCTGCTGCACTCAGGAGTGGGGCCCGCAGCACGGAGCTGCCGCGCGCGCGAGGAGTGACGCTTCTCACGCCTCCGCCTGCCTTTGTACCGCGCTGGAGCTATCCCAAAACCGCCGTGGCCGGAGATTAGAGGGCAGCAGAAGGGGCGAGATCACACTTCACTATCTGGGAGAGCGGAAATGTGAATCGTCGGAAGGTCCACCCTGCAGTCGGCCTGGCTGTGCTGCAGAATGAACAGGGAACAGGGAGGCTGTGGGACCGAACAGGGGCTTCACGGGGCGGCCGCTGGCCCCTCCCCCATCGCCCCTCTGGCCCTCCTTGACCCAGACCTACACAGCCTTGTGAGCAGATGGGAGAGTGAGGATGGTTTCTGTCAGCTGAGAGGGCCTAGAAGCGGGGAAAGGTTGCTTTTTAAAAACTGCCCTGTGTCTGCAGGTGCTTGTGTGTGTGTGTGCATGTGTGTGCGTGCGTGCCTGTGAGTACACTGTGTACGTGCATGTGAATGTGTGTGTGTACTGTGTACGTGTGCGTGCCTGTAGGTGTGTGAATCCGTGTTGGTGATGCTGGTGTTTCTCCTTCTGGTGCCTCAGAGTTAGAGCTCTATTAGTGACTCAGCCCTGCGTAAATACCCTGAAATCCCGGATGGCTGGACGCTGGCCTCGCGGTGGGCCTTGGAGGCCTCCAGAGCCTCAGGGAGGCAGCAAGGGGACTGCCCAGGCCACATTTGGCTTTCAGATGTCCTGTGCCACAGAGTTAATGTGTGATTAATTTTATTCATAAAAATGTTAATCACTTCATTGTGAGATCTTTTTAACATTCAGGGCAGCGAGCACCTTTTTAATTTCTCTCGCCCACCGTCTCACAGATGTATTTAATATTTTCAGACATTGCTGCAGCGGTCCACGGAGCTGGCAATTAAGCATATGTTTAAATTTCAATAACAAGCAAAAAGCTACAGAAGCAACAAACAAGGAAAGGGAGGAAACAGAGCAAAGACACCAAGCCTGAAAGTGACCGGGGCAGGTGGGAGGAGTTCGCATATGGTCACTGGCTGTCGGGCACCTGGTGACCTTCTCCCACTTGCCGCAGGACCCTCCCCTAGAATCCTGGGTTTACAGATCACAGACACTCAGCTCAGAAACTGAGCTGCTTCTCCCTACTCCGGCAGGCACAGCAGAATGGGAATTTCGGGGAAAGCAATTACAAATAAAGCCCTTTCTTCCTTCCGCTGTGAAGGTTTGAGCCTCATTTGCTGTGTCCTTGGCTCCCCAGTGGGTGGCTGCATGTGAATCTCTCATTTTCCCTGGACCCTGGTGCAGCCAGATCATTGTGCCCCCACCCGCCAGGGCACTCAGGATGCTGGCTGAATGGATCAGGGGATGGGAGACGCTTGACCACAGGGCAGAGCAGGGCTGCCCTTAGGCCTTGCCGCTGCCTGGATCTGGAGGTTCAGCCGAGGTCTGGAGGTCCAGGGCTGCCGTCTGAGGACCCAAGGTTCCTTTCCTTCCTTTCTTCAGGCCAGGACCTGGCTGCGGTGTAGGGGCCTAGAGCACCGGCCTTCACCAACTCAGAACGCCCTGCTGGCTGCCACTGCCAGCCAGGACTGGAGTCCTCCCCTTCCTGGGGTCCCTGCCTCAGGGTGCTGATGAAGCCACCGAGGCACACAGCTCTTGGCCCTCATTCCTCTCAGGGATGCAGAGCCACCTCCTCTCCTCTCCGTGTCCCTTTCACGGGGATTTTAAGCCCTGCATGCAGCTCCCTCCAAGCCAGCCTGGTGGTGCCTCTTAGGGCCTTGGCACCTGGCTCTCACGAGCCCCTTCCTCCATAGAAAGCCAATGTTTAAAAACCTACGCTCTGCTCGCTCTGGTACAAAGGGATCTCTGGTGCACACAGGGATACTCTTCTATGAACTCCTCTTCAATCTAAACGTAATCTTTTCTCCATTGGGAAACAAATCCAGACACTTTCGAGGGCCCCTAAAAGTGGGGTCCCTTGCTCTGTGCTGGCTGTGCCCACCTCCAAGCCTAGCCTCACCAGACAGATGGCCCCCCTACTTTCTGAGTCCTCCTCCAGCAAGAAGGGGTCCTGCGCCTGTCCACAGGGTACAAAAGGCCCCCGCAGCCCCTGCGGGGTGACCTTTGAGGCCTTTCAGCTGCACAGCCATAATTAGAGTGCAGGAAGGCTCTGCGGGGCGCGCAGGAGGCCTGCGAAGTCCACCCCGCTGAGCAGGGCCAAGATTGTGGGGCTTTTACTTAAAGGCCGCTGCTGAGCTGATGCCCTGGGGTGAGCAGCCTTAGCCTAGGAAACTTCCGAGTTGAGGGGGGCAGTGGGAAGCTTTGGGGCTGGGCTCCCTCCCTCCACAGGAGCCTCAACCCCAGACTGGACCCAGCCACCGAGTACACAGGACCCCAGCTTGCTCCTCCTTGACCAGAGAGGCCCCAGAGCCTTGCGGCCTCCTGCCCCAGTGCTCCATTCCATAAGTGGCCGGAAACCCACAGAGGTTGGTCTGTCCTGGCACAGCCCTAGCCTAAGTGACCTCAAAGTCCACAGCTCTGAGGGGAGCCACTCACTCGTGTCCTTGGCCCAGCAAAATGATCCTCCCTGGGCTTGGCCTCCTCTTTCTCCACAAGGCGCAGCCTCCACCCCCAGCCTGCTTGTACCTCGGGAAGGGAAGGGAAGGGAAGGAGAGATGGTGGCTGGGGACATGGAGATTCTAGCAGCTCCAGCAAGGGGCCAGGGCCCTGCCCTCTCCTCCTCCCACGGCGGGGCAGCTGCCACCCCAAGGCACCCGCTGCCCCGTCCTCTTGTCCTTCCTCCTCACAGCCACCTTGCACCCCCCCAGCTGCCTCGCTGCTTCCAGAGTCCCGCACAAGGACGAGGGAAACTTACAGGGCATGATTCATCGGTGGCCGCCCTCCGAGCCACGGCGCGGATTACATTCATCAGTGTCAGACCACTAAAACCGAGATATGAATATGAATTCTCCATATTGCAGGCGAGATAAATGTGTGGGCGAATATAATTGATCGGAGGAGGGAGGGCAGGATGTGAGAGCGGGGAGACCTCAGCCGCTCCACAGGTCAACTGTGGGGAGGGCTCCTGGCTGGAGGAGCCACAGTAGCAGGGCCAGCAGTGCTGGCTTGGCCTTCTTGTCACCTTGCAAGCCTGGGCTACAACCCGAGAGCCCCTGCGATGGCATCTGCTTCCTGGCCTCCCAACATAAATGCACCAAAAGCGAAGGCTCACCAGAAACAGAAATTCTCTGTTCTAAACACATGGGGGGAGTCCTCTCTAGGGGAGCCTCAGCCCCCTTCACCCTAAACCGTCCTGGGTAGGGGTGGGGTGGGCACTCTCAGCACGGAGAGAAACCTGGGAGGCACCGCGAGGCTTCAGAGGTAGCAGTGCAGCGGGCTCCACGCTCCCTCCTCGCACCGCAGGGTTTTCAGGAGATGAAACCCTTGGACCCGGGGTGACTCCTTTCCCCGCCACAAGCCTTGGTAGATCAGTGGCTGCGAAGATGTAAGAAATGGCTCACAAAAGACAAAATGCGTTTTAGGACTTGATCAAAAATTAACTTCTAGCTTTTTGATGGAGAAAAATAATTCTGAGGCTGGGAGTCTGATTTCCATGCACAGGAAGCTCGATTCTGAGGAGGCCCCACAGGCCTTCTGGACATGGAGACCAGCAGGTCCTGTGGGCTGGGCCCAGCCACCCATGCAGGGGCCCTCAGACCCTCAAGTGTCCTGCACCCAGAAATAAAACATAAGAATGGAAGTCAGGCGTGCAGCCTGCACGGCCCAACCTGGTTGATTCAGGGGAACACGGCCGAGGCTGGCCAGTTGCAGACAGAGGTCCCCAAGAATCCCCTCGCTGCTTCCAGGGCTCACCAGGAGGGTTTTCCCAGCACATCGTGGATGCCTGACCAGCCAAAGGGGTCATCATTCCTCCAAAGAGGTGCAGGACAGGCCTGGTCATGGATTTTTAAAGGACCCAGGAGCTGCTTGACCTCAGCTGTCAGGTGAGGAGGAGACCCGACCCAGGACCTTTGGCCTGGGGAGGCTGAGGCTATGAGGGCTCTCCAGCCCAGTACTTTAGGGACAGTCAGGGAACATCTCTGACAGCAAGGGCACCCAGGGAAAACACAGCACTCACAGCAGGGAGCCCAGGCCACTCTTCCCCAGCAAGCCTGGCAGGCCCCCCAAAACATACGCACAAAGCGTGATCCCTGGGCCACAAAGCAAGTCCCTCCGCACAAACCCTGGCTTCTACCTACGGAGTCCCAAAGCCCAGCACCCCCAGATTTGCGCCACGCCCCAAAAGCGACAGCCGCCTGGTCAAGGCCCCATTCTTCCTTCCGACCATAGAGGGCGCTTCGACCACGTCCATTCCGACAGCGAAGCTGCTGGCAGGCGGTGGCAGCCCCAGCCCGGCTCCATCCCACCCGCCTACCGCGCGCCCCGCGAGCTCCCACGGGTGGCGACCACATGCGCCCCGCAGCGTGCTGCCTTCCTGTAGCCCAGGGGTCCCGCAGGGAGGGCACCCGCGAGCGTGGAAGAGGCCGGGGACCCGTGCTCAGGGCGGGCTGAGCCCCGCAAAGAAACCGCGGGCCGCGCGCCCGGACCCGGGAGCACCGGGTGCCCGGCACAGGCTCGGGATGGGGCGTACAGGGAAGGTTGGATCCCCACGACCCGGGTTCCCGCGGCCCACGAATTCTCCTTGGCAATTTTGACCATGCTGGCGCTCCCAGTTCTCCGCACCCAGGCCCTGCGCCCGCTCCGAGTGCTCAGCCCTCAGCCCCGCGTCCGTCCGTGCCCCGCTGCCCCCGACGCAGGCCGAGACACCGGCGAGAAAAGGTGCGACGGCAGGCCCAAGCCCCGTTCCCTCTCGGCACCCACCGCAGCGCCGCCTCCTCACGCCCCAAAGGGCCTCAGAACTGCACCCTCGCCCACCGATCCCGGGACTATGAAAGAGCCCTCGGATTTCTCTAGGTTACACTTAACCACGTAACTAAAAAAATAATTAAATAAAAATCCAAAGCAGTATTTCCTATCCATTATTCCCACACCGCTCAAGAGACCCTGAGCCAAGACACAACGCGCAGACAGCCGGTTACAAATCGACTTCGAATCTGACGTTCTCTTTGGGGGTGCGATTAGAAATTCTTTTCATTGCTTCCCCATTTTTGTCCACTTTTTAAAACTCTGTGCACTGTCTAAAACTGAACTCACTTCGGTCCTGAGAAAGCCACGCCCCAGATAAATGCTCCTCTAAACCTTGGAAAGAATTCAACTGCCGGGAGAAACTGCCCCAGGGACGATATTAACCAATTCGGCCACCAGCGCCGCGACAGACAACCGGAGACCGGCACAGGCGCCGCGCGGGTCCGGCCCCTGTCTCCAGGCCACCGCCTGGGTCCTCGCGAGGATTCCGGGCACGCGGGGCCCCCACCCTCAGCGCGCGCGCGCGCTCACTTACACAGCAGCGGGGACTCCGGGCATCGTTTCATTTAGTTTATTAGACAAAAATATATGATTTAGACAAGTTCGCTGACGCGCTATTTACAATCTGAAATCACTCTATATACAGAAAGGAACACAAAGGAAAGAAGACACAAGCGCGCGGGCGTTTACCGGACCGGATGGGCGGGCGACCCGAGCGAGCGAGCGCGTGCCGCCGCCAGCCACAGGCGCCGTGGCCTGGGCGCCGGCACGGACGAGCCCCTCGCCGCGGAAAGCGATGCATGAGAGTCGGTGACGCGGTCGTCGTCGCATTTGTCCTGTACACCAGTCTGAAATATTTGCTTAATTCCTCCCGGCCCCTGCCCTCCCCCCGCCTCCCCCCTCCCCGCCGCCGTGGAAGAAGGCCTCGATCAGGCGGACGGGAGCGCTGCCAGGATCCGCGGCGTCCCCTCCTGCGGGGCCAGCGAGCTGCGGGGAAACAGCGAGACAAGGGCGGCGGCGGCGTCAGCGCGGGTGGGGTCGCGGCCCCTAGGCTCAGGAGAAGTCGGCCCACGCCCCACCGCGCGCCCGGGTCCTCCCGCCCCGGGGCGAAGCAGAGACACTCACTTGTCGCGTACCGGCTGGAAGGGCGACTTTAGCTGCTGCGCCGGGGACTCGGGCCTGGGGACGAGGTCTCTCTCTGAGGGGAGGGAAGAAGCAGAGGTTAGGGTGGGAGGCGCTGAAGGAGGGGCGCTGTTGGAAGCCCCCTCCCCACCCTGCCCGCCGCGTCCGCACGGTCTCCCTCCCCGTCTCGCGAGGCAGGCGCGCGGGTCACCACAACCCTCTGGGGAACAAGCCGCCCCTGGGAGTCGCTGTCCTCCCGGCCTGGGTACCTGGGAGTGCAGGGCTGGCACGGGCCGAGGCCTTGTCCACTTGGAGTGGGCCGGTGCTGACCGCGACGGGCGGCTGCGGCGGCGGGGGCGCAGGCAGGTGCGGCCCGTGGGGCGCGGCGTGGGGCGCACCGACGCCCAGGAAGGAGCGCATGTTCAGCAGCGAGCCCTGCGCGAGGAACGCGCCGTTGGTCCAGTTGGAGAACTTGCCGATGTGGCAGGTGTACAGTCCGTGGCTGGGCAGAAAGGCGGGGTGCTGCAGCGGCGCGCCCGTGGGAGGCCCGTGTGCGACTGGGTGGCCCGTGGGAGGCGGCGGAGACGCCTTGGGCGCGCCGTCGGGGCTCGTGGCCGTCTCCGCCAGCGACCAGATCTTGGGCTTGCTGTGCTGTGCGCCCTGCAGGCCGACAACGGCCGAGGAGCCCGGGCTCAGCAGGCGCGTGCTGCCAGGCTCTGGGACCTCCTTGGCCAGGCCCAGAGGCGAATCCTGGGGCTTGAGCACGTCAGCCGCCGCCAGCGGCGAGCCCTGCTCCCGGGCCAGGGCGCTGGGGGCGGCGGGCGCGCGCGGCCCCTCAGCCTTGTCTTCCTCGTCCTCGTTGCTCTGGTCACCGTCGTGCTCGTCGATCTTGTCTATGTCGATGCTCTCCAGGTCGATCTCCTCGTCATCCTCGACCTTCTCGGGGTCGCCCTCCGTGTCGCTGCCGAAGAGGGCGCCATCCTCCTGGTCCTTGCTGCGCGCCCCCCAAGTCACCTTGTTCTCCTTCTTGAGGCGCCGGCGCGCGTTGGCGAACCAGGTGGAGACCTGCGTGAGGGTCATCTTGGTGATGATGGCCAGCATGATCTTCTCGCCCTTGGTGGGGTACGGGTTCTTGCGGTGCTCGTTCAGCCAGGCCTTCAGCGTGCTGGTGCTCTCGCGCGTGGCGTTCTTGGGCCTCCCGGGATCCCCATACTGGAACTGGCCATAGGGGTAATAGGCTGGTGCTGTGTGTGCTGCGAAGGTGGCGGGGTGTACCCCGGGGTTGTCCTTGAGTTCATATTGGGAGCCCTGCAGCCGTGGCAGGAGCAAGGGATGGGGGGGAGAGGAGAGGAGAGGAGAGATAAGAGAGATGGGGAGTAAACGGTGAGCCCCAAAGCTAGGGAAGTGGCTGGAAGCAGCCCTCACTGGCTCCAGGGCTTTCCCAGCACCAGGTCCTCTGGGCTCCCACGCTGTTTCGGGACCCTGTGACACTCCCCAGCAGGAGGAGACCCCTCCCCCAACCCACTGCTAAAGAGCCATAGACTCCAGCGACTACACTGCTGCCCCCACCCCGCCACACACACCATAAGGATCCTTTTTTTTTTCTTTAATTTCTGGAAACCAGGCATTTCCAGAAGAGCTCAGCAGGAGTCTGGTCCCTTGGAATTTCCCTAAGCCCCCTAGGTCTCTACCAGCAGCAGCTCTCAATTTCCAAGTTTATCTTAGCTAGCTAGAGGAGAAAACCTTTTAACTAGGCTGATGAAACAGTTTCTCCAAATGCAAAGACCCCAGATCTCGAGCCCCCCTTCCCGCTCTGAAGGGGTCAATCAAAATAAACCTCCCTGCGTTTTTTCCCAACTCCAAATCCGCCAGCAATTTAAAACGAAACCACACTCCTTTCAGCTCCCAAAGTCATCTGCGTGGAATGGTTTGCCCACACTTTAGAGGCCCGTCCAGGTGACAGGTAATTTAAAATTTTAATCCTGGTCATCAACAACAATAACAAAAACACCATTTTTTTAAATACAAAAGGAGGGCTTATCCTGTAAAATATTAACTCCAGGGCTGGAGGAGCTGGCCCTAAGCAGAAGAGAAACCTGTTCAGTTTCCTGGGCCTCTTCTTTCTGGGTTACTTTAGCCCTCAAGTTTGACTTTGATCTGGATCGAGCAAACACAAACTGTTTGCAGGCATTCAGAGGCGGCGATTTTATCTGCAATCAATATTCTTTTTATCATCAGTAGTAAAACACAGCAAGTCAAATTATCCCATCAGGTTTTTGGTAAATAACATTTTATCTTTCTAACAACCTCATTAGGCCTCATTATCACCATCAACTGCTCAGACCGTGGCTCTCTCACAGTTTTATCTTTCGACTTCCAAACACCCAAACCTAATGGCTCCGAAACCAAGGCCTACAATCCGGGTTTGGATTTAAACTCACTTTCCAAGACCGCCCTGGAGACCTGGAGATAACACAGACACCCTGGAGAACAGTTTTACTATTTCCCCCTTCCTAAAAGAAATCTAGCACTGCCCTTTCCCACTCTGACACAAAAGGAGCAGTCTCCCCTGTAATCCCCTCCCTCCCCGGCAGGCACACACGCAGTTCCCAAATGGCCCGCATCTGCATTCAAAATTCTAGCTAAAAAAAAAATCCTCCCAAGCAAAATCTTCCAGTTGCTGCGCTAGCAAAGGGGAACCCCCGACTTTGACAAATCGGTAAAGCATGGATTTCTTTGACTTATTGCTGCAGTATGGGGATGGAGGCCACACGGGCACGGCTGCAGTGACCAGAATTCGTTTCCACCCGGTCTCTCGGCAAAATGAAATTTGTGCTTCTCAAATGGTTTTGGTTGTCATTGTAAAGAAGTCATTTAGGCCTCGCCTCTGCTGGGAATTCTTTTACAAAGGACACCCAGTAAATCTCTCATGGCTTTCCGGGTACCCGGCCACCAGAACAAAATGGGGCTGCTCTTTCTGGATGGCTGGCGAGCGATCGGCGAGGCGGCTGAGCCGACTGCAAAGACACAAGCTTTCTTTCAAAACTACAAGAAAAGTTGCAGGAAAACGCGCCCGCTGCTTCGCTCTACACCGTTGGCGGGTATTTAGTCCGGGTCTCTGCGTCACGGGTTGAGGACAATTCCGGGTGCCTGGAAATTGCTATCCACCCCGCAGCCACGCAGGAGGGGGCCCTCGCCGCCACCCCGCGCTCTCGGCGCAATTCGCCAGCAGCCCGAACTCTAAGCAGCCGCGACCTTGGAACCACGCGAAGGGAAAAGGATCCTCTGGCCAGAGCGGCCGAGCCCCTGCCGAGAAGGAGATGAGCTGCTCCTCCCCCCATCGGGCACCTCCTGGGACGGAAAGGGACCCCGCTTATTTTAGGCGCAGGGGCACTGTTTTCTTTAATCCTCCCTTATAACGCGGAGAGAAAAGTGCTTTTCTTTCAGTGCAAATGAAATGAAAACTTTGGCAACTTAGGGAAGTAGAAGCAAACACCGTTTCAGACGCCAACGTTTCTTTCAACTCCGTATTTTTTAATCTCCAGTTCTCACTCTGGCCGGGAAGAGCCCTCTCCAGTCCGCCGATCTCTATTGTTAGGGTTATTTTGACGGACTCTCCCGGGCTTCCAGGGATCCTTCAGGCAAACCCGGAGACCACTACCTCGGCTCTGCCAAACCCCAAACCCCGAGAGAACCAGTCTTCTCCGCCCCATCAAAGCTGGCGAGGCCCTGCGAGCGAGGCCCGCGGCCGGGCCAGGGGAGCCCTGGAAACCAGGCCGAGCTGCCGGCGCCCCGCGGGCCTCCCAGGCGCCCAGGCCGCGCCGGGAGAATCTGCCGAGCGCCGCGCGCCCCGGGCCTGCGCCTGGCCCCCGCGGCTCTCGTTCTCCGCGCGACCCCCTCGCCGCGCCCGGGTCGACGGCTCGGCCGGGCCTCTCCGCCCCGATCCCTCGCGGCGCCAGGTGGGGCTGGGGGCCGGGGCGCGGCCGCGCACTCACCATCTGCGAGAAGAGGCTGAGGTCGGCGTAGGGCAGGAAGGCGCTGTAGTTGGGCGCGCCGGCGTAGGGCCCGGCCGCCGCGTACATGCCCAGCACCGAGGTCACCGCGGCCGCGCCCGCGCCCAGCTCCGCCGCCCCGGGCCGGCCCGACGAGGCTGCGGCGGCGGCGGCCGCGGCCAGGACCCCCGGGCGCTCGCCGCCGTAGGCGCCCGGCCCCGGGGCGCTCAGGTACTGCGGGTAGCCCAGCTGCGGGAAGGACATGTCCGCGGGCGCGGGGCGCGGGGCGCGGGGCGCGGGCCTCGGAGGCGGGAGGCGCTCGGGCCGGCGGCCGGGCGGGGGCCGTCGCTGCTCCGGCCCGGTGCTCGCGGGCGCCCGGCTCCCGGCTGCGCCTGGCTCCGCGATCGCGCGCCGACTGCGGCGGCCGCCTCCGCTCGGCGGCCGGGCGCTCAGGCACAATTTGAAGTTGATGCTTTGATTGGCATCGCCTCGCGCGCAGGCCCCGCCCCGCGCCGCCCCGCCCCGCCCTCGCGGCCGCCCCGCCCCGCCCGGCGAGCACGTGGTGCCCGCGCCCCGCCGCCTCCCGGCCGCTGCTCCCCTGCGGCGCCCGCGCCGTCCGACAACCTGTGGACGCGGGCCGGGGCCGGGGCCGGGGTCGGGGCCGGGAGGCGGCGGCGGCGGCTCGAGCACCGCTGGGGCTGCGAGGCCTCTGCTCTGGCGGCGCCCCGCCCCCCCGACGCCCCGGGCGGAGCGCAGCCCGTGCCCCCCTCGCCCGCACGCCCGCCGCGCGCACCGGAGACGCGGAAAGTGGCCCAGAAATTCGGACGCTTCCGGTTGTGAAAACTCAGAGAAGGCCCAGCTCCGGGGAGTCGGTGACAGTCGCCGCGGTGCGTTCTTGGGCAGAGGGGAGGTGGGGCGGCCCTAGGGAACTGTCCCCTCCCGGTCCTGCTCCCCGAGACTGGGAAGCCAGAGTGGCCTGGGGCGCTCGCCGGCCCCAGGTGTGCAGCGCCGGGCGTGAACCCCGGCCCGGGCCGCCCCTCTCTTCCCTGGCCTCTGCGCCCCCCAGCGCGGCCTGAGGGGAAAGTGGCAGCGCCTGCAGGCGCGCGCCTTAGGTGGCCGGGACGGCCGAGCTGCTCCGGCGCGGACGCCTGTGCGGTGGCCTCTCTGCCGGCCTGCTGTTGCCGGAGAAGCCTCCGCAGGCCGACCGGAGCTGCTGCGAGGGCCCGGGTGACTCCAGGCGGCCCTCTGGAGACGGCTTTGAGGCCACCGGTGGATTCCCCCTCAGCCCAGGCAGCATCCAGCACTCGGCCTCCCGCAGCCTCGCCGCACAGTGCCCTGCTGAGTGGGCTGCGACTACGGCCAGTTCGGCTGGGGGCATCAGGGCGAAGCCTGGTCCCGGGTCGCCCTGGGGTCATGCCCTCTTGCTGGTGACCTGAGCCTGAGGACCCAGATACCAGCCAGACCCCCACCTGCTTGCCCCTGCAGCTGTGAGGATCCTCCAGGCCTGGGGATTCCCGGCAGCATCAGGAAGTCTCGGTGTCCCAGCCTAAGGACAGACAGAACTATTGCCTATAATTAGCCACAGTGAGGCCCATAATAGTAATTACTAATTAGCAGCTTCATTTCTCTGCCCTGAGTCAGGTCTTCTTCCTGTTCTCACCCCTCCCCCTTGTCCCTTCCAGGCTGGACCCACCCCCTGCCAGCTGCAGGCCCTCTGCCTGCCTTGAAAGGGACTCAGGATGGCCACGAGCGGGCACTGGGCCTGCACTAGCTCTGGGGTGTCCCTGACTGCTGTTTCCTCAGGTCAGTCTCCAGCCTGATTCCTCTCCCCTACACCCCAGCAAACCCAGTGCAGGGGGTCAAGGGGGGCTGTCTGCACATCCTGTCGTGCTAAGCAAACACCTGTGTTGTGCTTCAAGGTAAATAAGACGAGCTAAGCCTCCTTTTGGGGCGGCCTGCAAGACAGGTGGACCGTGCGTCCTGGACTCGTGGGTGTCAGATGGAGCTGCCCAAGTTGGTTACCTCCTCCTGCCCCGCTCCACAGCTGCCCACGCTGCCTGCAGAACTGCGCCCTCCCGTTTGGCTGCTGGCTGGGTACACAGGACCTCTGGGGCCTGGACAGGGCCAAGGACTTGGTCCTGACTCTCCAGTGCCTCAGTGTATCCCCGTCGTGGGGGGACATGGGGCCCTGGAGGATGTCGGCAAGGAAACAGGGCAGCCTGGGCCTGTGAGCGCCATCTGGGCACTACTTGGGGTTCCAAGGAGCAGGAAAGAGCAGGACTGCTGGCTGGTCCTGGGGAGCTTGAGGGCATGCAGTGGGCCTTCAGACTAGGGCTTTACACACACCCCCACCTCTCCAGCCTGAAATGTAAGAGGGGAGGGGAGAGGGAGGAACAGAGAGAGGACTGCCTCCAAATCCTCCCATTACAGGAGGGGGAGGGGAGCCACAAACTGGGCTCTGCCTCCTAGGAGTTTCCCAGCAGCCCCTGCTCCTTCTTTAAGCATCCAGTGGTTAAACTGGGCCCAGAGCCCGAGGCTTCTGATGTGCCGGTGGGGAGCAGGACCCCGCGAGCCTTGGGCTTGGCTTCAAAGTCCTTCTAAGAGTGTCCAGAGCATCCCCCAAGGGGACCCAGACGGGACTCACCCCTTTGCCTGGCCTTTGGTGGCCCAAGAGTTGAGGGGCAAGGAGGGTGGGTGTGTGTGGGCCCCCGGGGGCTCCCTGGTAGCACAGGGAGGAAGACTACGAGTGGCGGGGAACTCACGAGCAAGGCAAGCATGCGCCTCAGCAGGCCCAGCCCCTTGCAGGACCCGGGCTGCTGCTGGAGCCTATGCAGGCTGGGCAGGCGCCCAGCGCAGACCCAGCTGCAGAGCCGGGCCTAGGGGTCGCTGCGCGCGGGGTCTGAGCTCTGCCCAGTGAAGTCCTTGACCAGGAGGTAAAGCCCAGCCAGGAGGGGCCTGGGCAGAGCCGGAGAGAGGCCCGCGGCGTGGGGGCGTGGGGCAACAGCATGCAGGGAATCAGGCGGTTTGCAAGTTAGGTTTAAGGCTCGATGCAGGGTTTCCAGGCCCCTCGGAGGAGGCCATTTTCTAAAAAGAGCTTCGGTCCTCTGAAGACCAGGAGGGCTGCTTTTCCCCCAGCCACCCCCAAGCTGGTGAGTCTTCTGCAGCCCTTGGAGCCTTGCAAAGCAGGCTGGAGTGAGGCGCACCCAGAGGCGTCCTCGCTCCAGTGTCATCCCTGCCCCCCAGTAGTCCTCCGAGGATTCTAAGGCTGTGCTTCCCAGGGGCTCTGATACAGGAAAGGAGTCTGGGACATGGCCGGTGGAGCTGTGGCCCTGCTGCCTTCCTCTCATGATGTCATTCTCTGCTCCACGATGCACGGGGGCATGCAGACCCCAGCCACCCTCTGCCCCAGCCACGCCCTGATTTATGAATCTGGTTAACGCTCTTCAGGACTCTAGCTTCCTGCAGCATGAGCTGGGACGTCACCCTGCTCCTGGGGACCAGGAGGTGAATGAGTATCAGGTGGTCCACAGTGTCCAAGGAGACCCTCAGGGAGTGCACTCTGCAGGCCTGGTGTGTGTGGGGGGTAGTTTCTGGGCGACCACTAGGCCTGTACCATCCGAGTGCGCCCCTTCCATTCCTGCTGGTGGCTGGAGTCCCAGCGGCTGAATCCGGAAAGCCCCCAGGAGGCACCCCCGGGCCTCAGGATCAGACGCACAGGACGGCCCCAGGCTAGTCGCCTAACCCCACATGAGTGGAAGGCACGGTGCTGCCCTGCTCGCCAGGGACAGGTGGGTGTGGTCCAGCAGACTCCAGAGTGGCCTGTGTCCCCGCCGACCACCGCGGCTCAGCCCGGAGGACCACGAAGTCGCCATCCCCGAGTGTCGGAGGAAGCGAATTACATGCGTGTGCACACACGTAAATATTTTATAAATCTCCCCTTAATTAACCAGATCATCCCCATTATGCCTCCGACAGGATCAACGGCGACGGCGCGAGCGTTTTCAGGGTTTATAATTTGATGTCACCAGACGGTTGCTTGGGGGCAGAGGCACAATCGCCGCGCCAGCTGCGCTTGTATTTATTTGTTTTCCGCGGTGTTCCTGTAGGGCTCCATTATGCAGTTTTTAATTAGTTTGTGTTTGTATTTCACCCGTCCCAAATCAATGCCATCCTGGAGCAAGGCGATGTAAATTCTTGCAGTACAGGTGTCGCCGCCTGCTCCGTACACCGGCAAACGCGTGTCTGACAAATGAAAGCTGGGCTGCGCACAGCGACTGTCAGCTCTCCGCAGCCAGAGTCGCAGATCAAAGCGCTGGCCCCGAGAGTGAGTGCAGGAAGGCAGCTGCTCCCCAGCATCAGAGGGGAGCCAGCGAGCACGGGCTCCACTCTCCGAGTCCCTGAAGTCCTGGGGCGCTGTGGCTACTGCTGCTCTATGGTGACCGTGCCCTTGAGGCCTGAAGGACGCCGGCCTTGTGAAGCCCTGCCCCGGCCTCCTCCTGCAGCCCCCACACCAGCGTTGCTTCCTGCCCTGGTGGAAAACCTACCCCAACAGCGGCGCCAACTTCCTCTGACAGGCAGAGGCCACAGCCCGCCCCGTGAGCCGGCTTTTCTTTCTTGAAAGGACCTCTGTGGAGAGCATTTAAATCTCCTCCTAAAGCCACAGGGGGATTCTTATAAAGCGTTCCTTTTTCCTTCTTTTTTCTTTTTCTTTTTTTTGGTCAGGAATAAGAGATTGTTCATCTTTAACTAGGCCAATAGAAATTATGCTTCAAAAGCAGTGTATATTTAATTAGAGTAATCTCAGTTGAATTTAATTATCTAATGAATTATTTGTTTAAAAGGTGCCACCTCTTGTTTGCCAAGTGCCACGGAGAACTCTGATAAGAACTTCTGTCTCCAGGGCCCTGCAGCTGAAGGGCTGGCCAGCGTGGTGAGGGGTTGGACCCCTGTGCCCCAGGATGAGCTGTGGCAGCAGCGAGGTGACGCGGAAGCCGGGTGGCTGTGCATCACTGGCTCCCTTCCGCCCGCAGAGGCCTCAGCCTGTTCCTCTGCACACCCAGGACCTCGGGCGTCCTGACTGATGGCCCCACTTTGTCTGGAAAGTTACTTCATGTTGTTTTCCGTGGTATTTTCCCCTCCTCCTGCAGGAAGGGATGGCTGTCTGCTGGAGGAGTCCTCTTGGATTCGAGTTACAAAGAGGGGGCGTGTCCTTCCGGGGCCTCCAGTTCCCCTGAGCACCTGGGTGCTCTCCAGTCTGACTGAATCCCGGGGTCCCCACGAGTCTTCCTGGTGGCAGGGTGTCTTCCAAGGAATTTCAAACGCTCGTAGGAGCAGATGTTGCAGCTGGACTTGGACTTCAACCTTCAGCTCTAAACAGGAGCGGGGTCCTCTCTTCTGTTCCCGGAACCAAGCGTGGCCGTGCTGGTCTTCGTGGGAGTCTCGGGGTTACCTGGCCTCTGGGTCACCCCAGCAGCCAGGCACCTGATGCATGGTTCCTGACCGAGCGCGGGAGCCTGGTGTGACTACCACCGGCCCCTGGCGCAGGAAGCCTGCTGGAAGGCTCACTGGGTTGCTGGCCTGTCCAGGTTGCGGGGCTGCAGGCACAGCCCACTTCAGTTCCTTCTCCACCCTTCATGCGGGCAGAGGGACTTCCACGGGGAAACACAGGTGGGGTCCGCAGCGAACCTGCCACCTGCTCATCGAAAGGGAAAAAGGAATGGAGAGCTCCTCACATCTCCATGGCTGGACTTCATTGTCGTTGTTGTTAATATTTCATTACCCAAATAATTCACTTTATTGTGGTTTGGGGCACTATTGTAACATAAATAATACAGCATTCAACCCAGTAGGAATGGGCTTATAAGAAAAATACAACACTTTATAGGATTTACTAATTTTTTATTTCTTTTCAGAATCCCTGATTTTTACCATAGCTGTGCATTTTGAAATTGATGATCTAACGACATAGAGGGATTGGATTATAATATAAACATCCTCATATACAATGATGACTACAGCGGCGTCTTTCCTCCCCAGAACCAGGGCTACTCGAACACATTCTTAAAGCTTATTTGTGAATTTGCATCACATATTCTTCCAAATAACAACTGACAGTAGCAACCAGAGAGGACGCATGTGAACAGCTGAGGAGCAATCGTGCACTTCTCAGAGCTGAGCAAATGCAGAGATGATTTCCTAGTAAGGCCCTCAGAGGGAAGGAGGAAGGGCAAACACCGAATGGCATATTCCTGCTGGACTCTTCCCAGAATGTTTGCAGTCTAGACCGGAGAGGGTTCTGTCTCCGGTGACCTGCTGTCGGCCCTCAACCCTTTCCGTTACTGAAGATGAAAGCCCACCTACTAGAAATCCCTTTTAAACATCTGTCCATAAATACGTGCCACGAGCACACCCTCAGCAGACGGCTGAGTGCCTTCCGGTTTTCTGGGAGATCTATGTGCCGGATCCCCTGGGCTGATCACTTGCAATCTGTTTACCAGACTTTTGGGGACATCAGTTCAACAAAAGGGTCTGAAGCGCTAGCGTCCCCGGGGCTAGTGGGTATGTTGGGAAGGTTCAGAGAAAGTTTCCAGGCCGTTCCGAAGACATTGAGGTCACCTAGAATTTTCCAAAAACGTCCTTGGACAACAGCATGGGGTAAAAAATGGATCTCAGGAGAAGACTTAAAATATCCCTTGACCCAAGGACCCGTGGCTCGCTCTGACTGTGACCTCGCCCCTCGCTTCGCTGCCCCCCAGCTCAACCCCAGAGCTGCTTCAGGTTGTGGTTCCGGCCGTCCTCCCACCGCCCCTATCCTCCTCTGCGGACCAGGCGGAATGCGTAGGACTTGCACCAGCCTCAGGGGCTCCGTGTGCAAATGTGTGACAGGCGGAGGGAGGGAAGCAGTGAGGAAGAGGCAGGAATATTTCCTTCTGCCAGACGCACTGCCCTGGGTAAGTTGGCTCATGAAGCAGGACGTAACCATCCAAGCAGGGGACCAGCTGAGGCGGAGTCCAGGGTGGCAGGGACACTGCCTCCCCAGAGCTCCCTGTTCTGGCTGATGTCCTTCTGAGCCCACCCTCAGTGTCCCCTCGCTGACCACAGGCTGCCTAGATGCGTCTTCATGCCAGCTGTGCAGACTCCTGGCTCCCTCCAAATGCAGTCCCCCCTGGCCTGGGGTCCTCTCTTGGAAACATCTGAGTGACTGCTAGGTGGACCATAGCTTAATGATGTTTATCTATTTATTTACAGTACCAGAGACGGAACCCCGTGCCTTTGTCCTGGGTCCCCCAACTTTTCATTGTTTTGAGACAGGGTCTCACTAAGCTGCCCGGCCTGGGCTTCCTTCGGCATCTCCTCGCAGTGGCCTGGGTGGGCGTCTGACTGACAGGAGGCTTTCTAACCCTTCTCACTAGGTCACTCTCCCCAGCTGCTGCTGCAGCAGGACCAGGTCTTTCGGACTGTCAGAGTCCTGCCCCTGGGTGTCGGTTCCCCAGCGCTGCCTGCACAAAGCCCCACGCTGTTCTCTAATAGAACAAACTTCCCTGTATCGCTGTCCTGAAGCGGTGTGAGCAGTGCTGGGCTCTCCAGAGTGTGCGTCCTTGGCTTGAGGCAGCCGCCTTCCCACTGTGTCCTTGGTAGGTGCACCTGCCTGGCTTCCCTGTGTGTCCAGATTTCTCTCCACCTTCTCTGGCACTGCAGAATCAAACCCAAAGTCTCCCACAGAGCAGTAGAATTGGCCATTTTCTAAATTTTGAGCCAGAGTCTCCTTAGGTCACTAAGTGCTCAGGCTGGTTTAGAAATGGTGGTCTTCCTGCCCCAGCCTCCCGGAGTGCAGGGATGCTGCTCTCTGCTGCCCTGCCAGGCTCCAGATTTTCTCTTGATAAGGACTGCAGTCAGGCTGGATTAGGAGCCAAGTTAAAGCTGCATTTTAACACGGTCACCCCTCGGAAGACTGTCTCCAATTACAGCTATGCTGCGGGTTAGGCCTTCAACACAGGAATTTGGGGGAATGGGGTATGCAGCTCACCCAGGACACCCGCACCCATCCACGCCACCCCCATGGTCCCGGCGCATCACAGGGCCCACAGCACAGCTCACAGGGCAGCACACCCTGCAGCTTTGGGGTGGAGGACGGGACAGGAGCTCTGAGACACTCCCTCTCCAGTGTCTCCCATGAACAGACGCTGTCAATGGGTCCCTCACCCTGTGCACTATCCCTGCTTTACGGGGCTGGTACCAAAGGCTGCGCTTGCCGCCCAATGCAGTCCAGGCAGCTCCAGGGGCTCTTGAGTTCATGGACGATAAGCTCCCCAGATAGGGGACAAGCACCCTGGGGGAAATGAACTTGGTTCCTGTCCCTGCAAGTCCGTGTCTCCCCTGGCGTCCCTTGGGTGCTGCTGCACTGACCTGTGCCATGCCGGAGTCGTGCCAGTTGCTGTTTCTGCTGCGGGAATCTCTAAGCTACTGATTCATCCCATTTCCTTGGCTTTGCAGAGAAAGAAACAGTGGCCCCCTATCGGCTGGGTCCCCAGCTCCCCGCTTTTGGGTGTACTGCAGGCTTGGCTCAGAAAATCACCATAAAACAGGAAACCTGCTGCCCTCCTGTCTCCCATCAGCGCCGCACCTCCCTGCCAGCATGCGCGTTTCACTGCAGCCGTGATAGAGGTGGCGAGGGATCAGTGATCGTCCTACAAGCTGAAGACTTGGTGACATTATCTAGGGTTGAGTTAAGTGGTTTGTCTAAGGTCGCTCAGCAAGTATGTAATAAATCCAGGATTAGGACCTTGGCACCCTGCTCAGCGGTCTGCGTGCCGGCTGGGCAGACAGCCAGGCTGATCTCTTGATGTAACGCTACCCTCGAGCCCTGGGGAGCCCGACCCCTGCTCCTCACCAGCACCTCCTGTTGCCCCAGGGCCTAGACCAGCACATGGCTATCACAGGTCCTGGGGGCCGCCTGCCTTCCTCCTCCCCCTCCTCTCTTCTTCCCCGCCCTTCCTCCCCCTCTCTTTCCTTGCTTCCTCCCTCCCTCCTTCTCTCTTCCTTCTTTCTCCTTTATTCACTGATTCTTTTAAGCCTTTGTGGAGAATCACTGTAAGAAATGGAAATTATCTTGTGCTGCCAGAGAAACGAAAAATTAGACAATTGTCCCAGTATCTTAAGTGTGTAATGAGACAATTTCCGGGACACATAAGGACATCTTGGTACTCTGCAAGGTAGGCAGAAGCACCAGAACAGATGCCAGTGACTGTTACATGATGCCAGCTTCAGCTCACCCATCCACTGCCCCGGTGGCACGAGGCCCCACTGCCCTCTCTCCTGTGCCCAGCAGGGGCAGAGTCGGCCGCCTCTTCAGGATCCCTTCTGCTTTCATGGAGCCCCAGGCTGGGCCAAGTTCTAGTCTGACTCTCGACCCTCACTGAGATGGACCATCCTTTCCTGGGGAGAGCTGGGGTGATCTGATCTGCTCCTCCTGCTGGCTGCAGGCACTGTGGGGTCCGGTGGCCTCACAGACAGCCTCTCCCCCATCCCCCAGTGCCACCTTCCCTGCGGGTCCTGTTGTCCCAGAGGCTCTGACCACACACCACCTCCTCAGGGTTCTGTCCCAACTGGAGAGGGGAGAACATTCCCGCTGTGCCCACAGACCTGACCATAAATACCTGATCAGCGGGCCAGACCTTCCACAGAGATCGGCCTCCAGCCAGCCTGCCACCACCAAGTGAAAGACCAGCAGTATCGCCGCCTCCTGCACTCGGGCTGCATGGTCTCCACGTGTCGAGCTCAGTCCTGTGCCTCAGCATCTTCACTCATCAAGAGCAACTTCTGTTCCTCCCAAGGTCTCTTCTGTAAGTCAGATTTCAGTTGCAGTGTTGCTAAGAGCTACTTTGTAGCTAGTTACTTAGAAAACTGGATTGTATCCACTTGGATTCTGCACAGTGGCAAGCAACAAAGTGTCTGACCCGACATGGCATAAGTTAAAAAATAACTGTTGTCTTAGATAAGCATCTTAGAAGTTGTACCTCCCCTCCTGGGGGTGTCCCATGGGCTCATGCACAGGCTCTTTCTGGTTTTCTTACCATGCTCTGCTTCTTGATACCGTCTCATGGCTCCCACATCTCCAAACATAGATTACCAGGGAAACCCATACAAACAAGAAGGAAAGGAAAGAATAAAGGAAGAGGTTTACATTTATCTGAAGCAATCATCTCTCCCAAAAATTACTCAGTAGAGCTGAGCTACTGGGGAGGGGACCCTACTACCTGCAGTGATGCTCAGGTCATTGACTTCTTTTGGAAGTGGGTGGTCTCCATAGAAAGAGAGAGAAAGAGCCTGCACTGTCACCCCGCCCTTCTCCACAGCCTCTGATGCCCGCCATTCTGCTCTTCACCTCTGTGAGCTCTATGTTTTAAGCTTCTACTTGCCAGTGAAATCATGTCGTGTTTCATGACTGGTTTATTTCACTTAACATAATGCCCTCCAGGTACACCTGTGTCATCCCGAGTGACAAAATTTCCTCCTTCTAAAGGCTGAGTCACTTTACTTTGTGTGTGTGATGTGTCTCCTTCATGCACTCATCTGTAGATGGACGCTGTGTTGGTTACTTTTCTTTCATCGCTGAGGCAAAACACCCAACACCCAAAGTTAAAGGGGACAAAGTTTACTTGGTTCACAGTTTGCAGATGTTTCCATCATAGTCAGCTGGCTCCAAGGCAAGTGGTAGAGGAGCAACAGCTCATGGGGGGCCGAGGGCAGCAAAGTAACAGAGAGTCTTAGCAGCGTCTTTCTGCCCCTTTTTGTCTTACCCAAGCTACTTAGGGTGGGCAGCACTCACATCCTTAATCCTAGTGCCCTTGAGGCTGGCATTGCACCAAGAATCAATCCCAGCATCGCACACTCTAGATCCAGCCCCTCTGAAAAAAGCTGCACCTGTGTTACAGTTTGTATACAGATGGCCCCCCAGCCTCATGTGGTGATGGAAGCGGCTGAATCTAGTGTTTTGGTTGACTCATTGTCTAGCGCTGGGATTGGCGGTGTGAGTTCTGCACCCGCCCAGGGGTGGAGCCGACATACAATGAAAGGTCGGAATAGGGGCGTGTTTTCCTCTTTGGCGTGGTTCGCTCTTGCCGCTTGCAGCTGCCATGAACAGCAGTGCCTCAGCCACGCCACCCTGCCTTGGAGCCAGCTGAGTATGGACTGATACCCCCAAAACTGTAAGAAACCTCCCCTTCCTTCACTTTGGGCCTCAGGTATTTTGTCTCAACAACGAAAAAAAGTAACTAAGACAATATGCATGGAAGGATCTTCCATGGGAGACTCAAGAATGAATTTTGAGCTTTGGGGCAAGGGTTTATATATTCTCACAGTGGACAAGGACTACTCAGATCCAGAAGGTCAGTTCCCTGGGTGCAATGGGAAACAGCTGATCACACAGCTGCCACAATGACATTTCACCATATGGCATGAAGATCAATCACCTTTACTCCTTTCGATGAAAACCAGCATTGATAAATCTTCCAGGAGCTGTGCTGCAAGAGTGCTGTCATCCACAGCACCTGCAGGAAGTATGGTCCAGTTATTCAGCTTTCCATACCAATTACACTGCTAAGAAATTAACCAAAACCCTCTCAGACTCCACATCTATAGGATAAGGTCGTTGTGCCTTCCAGCGAAGTTGCCAAGAAGAAAACGAGGATGAGCTTGTAGAGCATTCCCCAGAGCCACCCCCAGCTGTTTTCCTGCTCTATTTAACTTTACATCCTGGTTTAACCCCCTTTGTCATTTCCATTCCTACTCACGGCTTGGAGCCAGTTGTCCTGGCTGCTGCCGACTGGCCCTGGGTGGACAGAGGTCTCATGACGAGAGAGTACCTCACCTGGCCAGTTGTCCATCACATTCTGAGGATTTGAACTAAGAGCACAGAGCCAGAGAGCTATAACTTGAATTGTGTCCCCAAAGAAGCATAACAGGCATTCTTCATGGTACCATCCTGGAGAGAGCTGCTTCCCCACTTCCACGGCATGACACTTAAGCTGTTCTTTGAATTTGGTGAATTTAATCAAATTAAAATAATATCCCTTTTCTTCAGTATTTAAGTGAGTTTCTGTTTCCCACATCCAACCATTCTCGGGTCAAGGGAACACTCAGGTGGCAGCGTCCTCCAGGTCACCCTCCTATGAGACCCACAGGCTAATGGAGGTGCTGTCACTGTCCCAGGTCCCCACGGGGTACCAGGAATGGGGCTGGGCATGGAGCCAAGCCCTCCTGACCTCCAGTCCAGAGCTATAGGCGGATCTCACATTTATGGCCTGCATTTAGCTAATGAGAAATCTCTGTCAACTGGCTATTAATTATTTTACTCAGCAGGAGTACTGAGCAGTGGTATCATCTTATAAAAACCAATAAATATGGGACACTTGGGAACTGACCTTGTCGTGATTAACCATGCCTTAAGAACTAAGCGGCACAGAGGAAAACTTCACTTTTTGTCTCGAAAGCTTTGTTCGTACTCAGCATTTTGGAAATCTGTCAAATGAACGGTAAATCGTAGCAATGCCAACAGAGCTAATAATAAAAGCTAACACGATGAGAGTTCAGTGTGTCACATTTTATAGATGAGGTGGAGGCAATGATTAATTTGCTTAATTCACACAGCCGGCAAGTGGTGAGGGTGGGGTGTGAGTGTGGCAGACACCTTGGTTTTCTTGGGGTCGCCTCATGCAACGTAGTGTTCACCCACCGACAATGACTGGTCTTGGCTGCTGATACAACTGCACCGTGAAGTCAGTCCCACAGCCAGGCGTTCACAGATAGGGAGTACAAGGGGGCCCTCAGCCTCAAAGAGGTGTCAGCTCGGTGGGTCATCCAGTACTACAGATGGGACTTTTGTGTCCCTTCAAAATTCACACATTAAAACTGAACCCCCAGGGTGATGGCATTAGGAGCAGGGTCCCCGGGTACCATTCAGTCATAGAAGGGTGTCCCGCAGAGTCGGGTTAATGCCTGTGGTAAAGAGACCCCACCAAGAGCCCTCACTCCTACTACTGTCTGAAGGAATAGTGACAGTTTTCTGTTTCTGAACCAAGTAATGGGCACTCCCAAGACACTGAATTTGTCCTGATGAATTTTTCCTTACAAATGAATTTCTTATCATGAGAAATAAATTTGTTGTTTATAAGCCACACTGATTATGGTACAAGGTATGAGGTGTGATCCAATTTATGGTGAAGGTTTAAATTTTTAAAGATTATTATAGTAAATGACACATTATTACCAATCCCTTTACACATCTTACCCTATCATTCTTGCTACTTTCTGAAGCAGCTCTGGACTCCTCTTTCATGAACATCTTTATGAGGTGTAGTCAAAAATTCAGTGAATGCTTCTGCCAAATGCCATCCAATGCAAAGAAAGGCTGGCGAAAATATTACAATGTTTCCTTACCAGGCTTATTCACAAGATCTGACTCTCGGTGACTTCTGGCTCTTTCCCAAAGTCAAATGATCATGAAAAGTACATGTTTTGAGTCAATTCAGAACATAGGGGCCTTCAGGACCACACAGCTAAAGACATGAAAGAACACTTCTAGAACTGCTGCGGAAAATGACAAGAATGATGGGATAAGTGCTTGGAAGTGAAGGGGCATACTTTGAGAGGATTAACCCATTTATGCCTAGGATTGCAACTTTTGAATTTTTGTCATCAAATTCCTGTTACCTAGAAAAATACAAGGAACAAGAATTTGAAGACAAAAATTTTTATGTTCCATAGTTAGTGTTCAAAAATAGATCACTAAACATAAAAGGATTAATGGAAATGGATCTTTTACTTTAATACCTTCTTCTAAGAAGATTTAAATATGAACCACATTTTTTATCATGTCTTGTATTTTGTTATTTCAGCCCAAATAGACTAAGACATCAAAGAAAGCCCTTCCCGAGACCCGCATTCCCTTCCCTTCCGAGTCACCTTCTCTTCTACAGCTGGTTCCTCCACAGTCAGGTGCACCTGAATCTGTCTCAGGTGCTACCTCTTGGGAACCTGACCTGGCAGGTGATGCTAGGCTTGAACCTAGGAACAGATTCCAAGACCTAGATTCTCAAGTGTGACCACTCTCTCTCTCTCTAATTGCAACAATGATGCCGTCACTCTCAGTAGATGGGAAACTAACAGTTCCTGGCATGTAGAAGCAGTGAAACGGCTGAGACTTTCACCTGAAGTGATCTGAGACGAGAAGCAGGTGGACAGTGATGCTGTGATTTTGTTGCAATATCTTTGGCACCAGGGATATAAGAGGAAGATTATAATTATGAAGACTGCGGAGTTCACTAGCCATTGCCAAGTGCTATTGACATGCTGAGTAGAGAAAATGACAGTGTAAGAACTGTCCATTACTCAGCACAAAGCCATGTGCACTCTGCAAGGACTTCCCAGGTATCATCTCCAGAGATCCCTGTGTGCTATAGCCAGTGGGCAAACACAGCTCAAAACCAGGCACAGGACTTGATTGAAAGAGGACCCCGAGGTGGGGGCAGAGATAAGTATGCGCACTTAACCGATGGCCAGTGTCTTGAGGAGGAAATATTGGAAGACAGGGGCCCAGGAGCTCAGGAAGACGCACAGGTGTGGACTGTGAATGGCGGATTAATGTGAGGGTCTACACCACACCCCAGGGCATAAATGCCGAGGAAGAGACCGGAAACAGCCACTTGGGAGGGACGGCTCCTCCAGGGACGGCCCTCAGCCAGGTCCTCGGTCCCCGTGCTCAGGCCATGGTTCAAGAGTGAGGCGGCTGCTCTGCTGAGATGAAGGCTCACCCTGCACCCATGCACTTGCCTCCTTCCCAGTGAGGCTGAGCTGGAGATGGCCACTGCTGAAGGCCTAACGTCAGACACAGAAGTTGACTCCAAGCCCGGGGCTCACCATTCTCCCTGGAGAAGCCCACACGTCCCGTGAGGGACAGCTGGTTAGATCCCATCCCATCACCCTGCAAAGGGCTTGACACAGGCTGGATGCAGCCTCACCTTCCTGCCCAACAGGCCCCATCTGGCAGGCACACTTCATTACTCAGGTGTCTACAGGGAAGAGAAGGAGTGGCCCACTTCTGGGAACCTCTGGCAGATTCGCATTCTCATCTCCATGGTCAATCGTAACTATGAGTCCCGCGGCCCTTTAGCCAAAGGTGTGACGCTGCTAACAGGAGAAATAGTAAAGAACATTCTACATCTGTTCTGTGATCACTTTGGGCTCCTTGCTCCAGAGAATCCATAGGCCCAGAAATAGCCACCTTTTCATCAGGGATAATTACCCTGGCCACCATGGGGTCAAATACAAGGGTCTACACAATGGGGCGCTCAGGAAGTCTACTCGGGTTTCTCTTGCTGTCCAGTGCCGAGTGTTAACGGTCATCAGCAGATACAGCAGCCAGAGCCTGGTGAGGACTGGGTGACCAGGCTTGGAGAGCCACCAAGGATGAGGGTTGGGTCAGCACACCGAGCAGTCCACCCAGATCACCCCAAATCCTAGTTACGAGAGAGTGATTTAGGGTAGCAGAGGAGCGAGGCACTATCAGTCAGAGCCCTGGGGTCATCTGTGACAGCACCTGTGCAATTCTCTTTTACGTGTTTCCCCGATACTATGAGGGTGGAATGAAGTCAAGGTGAGAAGTAGGTGGGTCCAAGCCCTACATGGGATGGGATACTGCAGACAAGGTAGGGCTTGCCCAGTGCACCGTGCCCAGCTGCTGTGTGGGCCGGTGACAGTCACAGTGTCCCTTCCCTCTGGAGATCTGTCCTCTGCTGAGGGTGACTGCATCCTCGGGGAGGCCACAGAGCTACTGCCTGAGAGCCCCCCTCAGCCCCTGAGTGATGGGTGAGAGGAAGGGAATCAGGCCCCGTGACCTGCTGAGGGCAAAGCAGTGGCTTTTGCGTGTCCAGAGCCTCTCTCTGCCATCACATCAGAGCTAGACCTTGCCTGTGGCCACATGGGGCGCAGGCTTTTCCTGTTTTTGTCCTCTTTCACAGTTTTCCTGCAGAGCCTTCCCTCCGGTAAATCACAAGCACCTAAATTCCAGTTTTGAACTCTGTCTAGCAGCGCCCTCTGGGTATTGGGTTAGTCCATGAGCCATCATCGTTCTCACATGAAGGAAGGTACATGATCTTGCCATTGGCTTTTATAACTCACGCCAAGTTTTACTGGAGCCAATACAGTAATGAACTCTAGGCTCACACAATGCACAAGAGGAACGGGCATGAAAACCATGTTCTGAACAACTGAAAGAGCAACGTTACCAGCATGATATAATTGCTTTATTAAAAAAAATCAATACCTGCCTACACATACCACTGAGTCATCAATAAATGGCTTCTCAATTACCCAAGTGTCAACCTGGATTATTTTAATTCATTCACACTGTCACTTGCTAAATTTGAATCTTCGTTAAGGTGCGGATATACTTGGGTTTGTCCTCTCAGAAGGAAAGTGTCTCCTGTTTTTTATTGATAAGATTTTCTTTTCATGTCTCTAGAAACTGGTCACCAAAACCTGAAGGGAAGCATTTTAATTGAATTTTTAAGATACCATCTCTTCTGTCAGTGATAATTGTGACAACTGATCAATTATATAGCTTTGCTCATGCTTTGGCAATGTGGAAGCTTTGTAGAAAACCTCGCAGAAAGCCAGGCCTTGTTGGCTTTGCATATTCACGGATCTTTTTTCACTTGATGCAAACAAGAGACCAGTGGGCTGTGCTGGAATACCCTGGTAATGACAAATGAAGCAGGAAGAAGACAGCACCAAGCTTTTGTTTAAGGAAGGGGCCCTTAAAAGGACTCCGCAGTGATGTCTCCACGCTCCAGCCCCAGCTCTGCGGTCTTCATTCCCTTTCAGCCACACGGAGACGGCTGGTGGACGGTGCCAGGTTTCAGCGTGGTCTTAGTCTAGGCTTTTCCTGCAGGTGTAATATAGAGGTGAGGAGAGAGGAAAAGGAGTGCAAAGTGCGTACTATGCACTCTCCGCATCCAGACTAAAGCCATGCACTAAGCAGGGCCGATGGTGTCCACGGAAACTGTCACCCAAGACCCACGGTGCTTCTCCTCTACTCAAGTCCAAGGAGGAAGGACACAGGTAGCAGGGACACATCCAGCTACAGTCACTGCCGAGACACTTTCTAACAATTTTAGACCTCAAGGTCAGTAACCAACACAACCAAGGGTCTTATTAAACAAAGAATCTAACTACTGCCTCCATTAGGAAAAGAAGACAAAGTTAGCCCAAGTGTATGTGAGTTTTATTATTTCTCTGTTTTTTAACATCAAAATGTTTCAAATATGCAAAAACAAAATAAAAGATAGCAAATAACTACTTGCATCATACCCTCTTATAGAATTCTAAATGTTAACTAGTTATTGTAATTTTTTTTTTTTTAGTACGAAGAATCGAACTCAGGACCTTGTGCTTGCCAGGCAGGTGTTGTGCCACTGAGCCATATCCCTGGCCAACCATAATTATTATTTTTTTTTTGTGGCACCAGGGATTGAACTCATGACCTTGCGCTTGCCAGGCAGGCGCTTAGACAGCTGAGCTAGATCCCCAGCCCTGTTTTTTTGGGACAGGGTCTCACTATGCCATTCAGGCTGGCCTTGAGCTCACTTTGTAGCCCAGGCTGTTCTCAAACTCACAATGATCCGCCTGTCTCAGACTCCCAAGTGCTGGGATTAAAGGCGTGAGCCACCACACCCGGCTCAACCATAATTATTTTATATATTTTAAATACAATATATATAAAATAGTAGCTTTTACATGTATACCAGCTTTTGAATGCTATATTTTAAAAGTCATTGATGGCATTTGCAAAAAGCATTATTTTTCTTAAATTATTGTTTTCATCCTAGAATTTAAATTTTTTATTTGATGTGTTCATGCACACACATAATAGAGTGGTCTTGTATGTTAAATGTACATGAACACAAATCATTCTGAATATTTTGTACAATGTCTTCCATTTTAATAGAACAGAAAAACAAGTTTTTAAATTCACATTTTGGGCAAATCCACACAGATAACAATTTATTCATTTTAACTGCTTCATAAAAGGTTTGCCACATAGATTTATCCCAGTTCCTTTGACAGGTTCTCTATAGAAATGTAGGTTGTTTCAAAACACAGATGTCTTGGTTACTTTTCTCTCCTGGCTGGGACAAAATACCCTACACCCAAAGTGAAGGAAGGAAAGGGTTATTTAGCTGTTTGTGGAGGTTTCTGTGCATAATCAGCTGGCTCCAAGGCAGGTGGCATCCCACAGGGGCAACGGTTCAAGGCAGCAGCCAGAGCAACAAGGGGAAAGAACAAGCCTCTTCTCCTCTCTTATACTGTATGCAGCACCCCCACCCCACCAGGGCAGGTAAAGCACTCACAAAATCTGCTTGCCCTCCTCTTGCTCAGGATGAGGATGTTTACAAAGTAAGGACTGGCTCTCTGCTGAGTCTCTCAGTTAAACTTCTAAACTTCTCAAGTTGACACAATGTATCAACCATAACAACAGAATTATTTACAATAACTATAACCACAATAATCTAATATTTAACATCCTTCAAAATGCACACTAGTGGGGGAGATCCCTCTAGGTATCTATGTATTATAATTTGTAATATATATGTATGATGTATATTTTACCAGGTAATTTATATGTATATCACACACATACATTTCAAATGTTTATGTTACTTATCATTTCATATCTATTCATATTGAATTTGGTTTGCTAACACATTATAGAGCTTTCAAATCTATGTGCCTTACTCAGGGTGACCTTTACTTTTCCTTGTCCATTTTAGAGATTTGGTCCCATAACACAGTTGAAAGTTTTTCTGCTCTTTTAGTTTTGGGAAATGGTTTATACATCAGAGGGGTTAAATGATTTGTGAAGGTTTGGTTAAAGTGGCAGCAAGGTCCTCTATCCTTGGTACTTTCCCTGCATACTTTGAGAATTAATCAAAAGTTTACATGGATTTTCTTTTGGCAATTGTTTTCAAAACTTGCCATTGATAAAATGTTTTTCTTTTTTTCTTGTTATCAGCTTATAATTATTGTTCTCCATCTTTCTGCTTCCATTTTTACTCGGCTTTAGGTGATGTTGGTCTTTGACTTGTTTTGCTGAGATTAGACAATATTGAGCATTATTTACAAAGTACAATCTTTGGTTAGCTGTTGTTTGCCTTTTTTTAAGGGCATTCATCACACATTTCCTTAATTTCTTGCCCTATTTTTTATTATTTCATGTCTCATTTTGATTATTATTTACTACTGTTTCACTGGGTTTTTTTTTCTTCAATTTGAACTCAAGCCTTGGTTCATTACATTTTCCATCTTTCTTCTTTTATAATATTTAGAATGGAGATCATAAATCTTTCAATGGAAATTTCTTAAACTGAATCTTAAAAGTTTTAGTATATGGCATTTCTATTATGATTTGAGTCCAAATTTCTAAAATTGCATTATGATTCTTCTTTTGATGCATGAGGTATATACAAGTGTTTTAATAGTTATTTCTAATGCTTATTTTTGTCTGAATATTATTTTTGACTTTGAGTTTTTATATTAGAGCCAAAGAATGTGTTTTTGGTAATACTGAAAGATTTCTATATTCGGAAAATGATAATTAAAAAGAAGCATTAGTTTTCACAGACCTTGGAAAGTAGGGAGCAACTTCAGAGTTTGATAAAGAACTGGAATGGAGCAAACCATGTCAGAGGACACTCAGAGCTGGCCCCAGGACACAGCCCCGTAGCAGGAGTCATCACGAGGGACCCCAAGAAGGTGTCACCTCACAGACAACTCACTTAAAGGAGCCTTTTCAGTGTTGTCCACCCACTGCATTAGCACATCGACATTGAGAACTTTTGTGGTGAGAACACAGTGACCTGTTCTCTTAGCAAATCTCAAGGAGGCAATACTTATGCTAACTGTGGGCCATGTGGGACATTAGGTCTCCAGAGCTTTTCATCCCATCACTGAAAATTGGTACCTTTTGACCAACAGCTCCCGTCCTTGTGGGCACCTAGATTTAGGTCTCCTGGACTCTAGGAATGGGGCGGAAGAAATGTCTGTTCTCTTAAGCAACCCAATTTACCACCACAAGGAAATCACCTTTCTTTCAGCCCCCACCAGGAACCCAGTACAGGTTCTTCCCCAGAATGCAGCTCTTATTTCCTCCCTGTCATTCCCGAGCGTGGCCAAGCACGTGACACATCTGGATGCTCAGGACGTCCCTGTGGATGGGTTCTGTCGCCAGTGTGGGCTCTGCTACATTCTGTCATCCTCTCATCCAGCCTTTGCTCCCCTGCATTAGCCCCTCCCCCATATGTGAAGTGGACCACGTGCCTGCTGTTTGCAGACCACACAGTGTCACTTAGTCCCTCTCACCAACTCATGACAGTTCTCGCTCTTCCCATCTCAGAGAGAAGTGGAGAGAGTTGAGCACCTTAGTCAAAGGTTTCTACTTCTTTGCCTTTAAGGGCTTTGGCCACATTCCCCAATTCTGAAGTAAATGGCATTCCCACCTGTTAGAACAGATACCTTAATCACTTTCCCATTGCTGCAGTAAAATACCCAGCACCCTCGATTCAAAGGAGGGAGGTTTGTTTAGCTCACAATTTCCAGTGGGTTCGGTCCACAGTCTGATGGCTCCAAGGCAAAATCATAATGGTGGAGAGGCCTGAAGGAGGAAAGCTCTTCAACCCATGGCAACCAGGAAGCATAAAAACCAAGGAGGGGTCAGGGACAAGTGTGCACCCTTCCGGTTCACACATTAGGGGGCCCGCCCCCAACCAGGCCCCACCTCGTAACAGCCCATTCAGCTGTGCATTCACCAGTGGATGAATCTGCTCATGAGTACAGTGTTTCCTGATCCAATCACCTTTTAATCCCTGAGACTTTTAGATCCAAACCATAGCACCAGGCAATTGGCCTGACCCATGTGCAAGCATGCTGGACCCAGTTCATGCCTTCTCCCCAGTGAGCGGCTGTCCAGCTTCCTAGCACTTCCTCTGGGGGCCCTGCACTCGCTGGAATCCTCTGTGCCCTGTAAATGGGGTGCGCTCCACTTTCTGTGTACAACCTCAAGATGATTCACGGAACTCGCTCCAGGCGAGTCATGGTACCTTGCTTGTACACCATGCATGGGTGGCAGGCACTAAAACCAAGCAGTAGCCACTATTTTGTATTGGATGAGAGGCCAAGCAGTGAGAATCCATTTTAATTTCCCTTGTTTATGAGTCTCCAAGGAGACTCAGGGCTAATGAAGGACGCACTCTGTCAGGCATGTGTGCTCCCTGCCTCTCAGCTGCTTGACTGTTAACTCCTCAGCCGCACACAGCTCCCTGCTGGGCCGCAGCAGCCAAGCCCTCCTGGGGCAGCCCCAACTCCATGCGCCCCGGGCTCCTCACAAGGGCTCTGGTGGCAGCAGCCACACCCGTCTCCCTGGCAAGGGGACAGGTCTGTGCCATGCGCTCAGGGACAGTCTGAGCCCCGCGTAACCTTTACACTTCCCATGTGGCATCAGATGTTGGGAAACACCGATCGTCTTTGTTTACTCCTCCAGGCAAAGACCCATGCCCCTCCTGGGCACAGAGTGCAGAAAAGTCTCTGTTCATCTCCAGTGTGGCAGCCAGAGTCAGCACTGACCTTGGTCA